>JAYMTA010004689.1:0-12325 GCA_036897625.1 Pelargonium cotyledonis
TCAGCGACCGAACCCCGTCGCTAATTCTGTCGCTTATCAGCGACGGGACCCGTCGCTAACCTTCTGCGATGAGGTCTATAGCGACAGATTTCAATCCGTCGCGTGTCCGTCGTAGATGGTTATTAGCGACGGAAAATTCCATCGCTAATAACCAGTTTTCTTGTAGTGTTAATTCGTCATTAATGCGATATTTCTTCTTCGCTCAAGAACACGCTTTAGATGAATAAAATTGTGTTGCAGTGAAATTCTCCTATATATGGTATGAGAGTTAGTGAATCAGGTTTTGCAAATTGCAATTCACAAGTGTGTAATTGTGCCTTTATGGTAACTGGACGAAATCGAACAAAGTTGGGCCAAAATGAGCTAACTGGACGAAGTTGGATGACCTTAGAAGTGCCCACGACCATGTGCCATTTTGTACATGTACACATTCATGTTTCGTTTTTTTCCAGTAACTTTCTCGTTTGTGATCGATCGTAAAACTGACGTTATGAAATTTTACCGTTAAATATTGTATGCATCATCAATCACATGCTCATCTTCAACTAGCGTTGTTGCCCATCTATGAGCTAGCTATTTAAGCCTCTCATAGTCACCGGTATGTTAGTTGGATCAAGAAGTCAATAGTAAAAGATATAGAAAGCTCTAAAATGTAGACATGTCTTTTCTCTTGCTTTCATTTCCATGAAAATGGCTTCAATCAAGTGGTGGCCAAAGAGAGTAGCTAGGGAGGTGGCAATATTATAATAATATATAATAGTAGCAATCAACCCTATCAATTTCAAGTACACCAGTACGAACTTAGAATCATTTTATTAAGAAAGGTACAACTCTAGCTTAACTTGCCTTCTAAGCTTAATTTTTTAACAATTTGTTTATTTGTCTTGTTATTGACTTTTCAGTGCGTTTATATAACTAACGAAGTTTTTTTTGTTCTTAATTTCGTCACAGCCGCTGTCATCATAAGCATCAGCAACCTCAATAATCGCTGTTAAGTTAATCTATATGATTAATTAAGTCGGTAAGAGAGATTAGGAAGCGTGGCACAATAGAATAAACCTGCGGTCAACCTCTCTAACTAACAATTAGCTGGGATACTTAATTGGATTAGAACTTGTTACACAAATAAAACGGCAAATTGTTCCTTTATTAAGAGTTATAACTTATAATCTCATAGTATATGAAATAAAGTGATTTCTTGTCGTCATTGCCCACTTGAAAAATAAATAAAACTTGTTTTTGCCACGAAAAGTTCTCTACTTGTGCCATCTCAGAAACTCATCAATTGGTTCAATGGTTGTTTTGCAAGACTTATCAAAACATTATTTTGAATTCCACGGTTATTCCACTAGCACTAGACTTAACAATTTCGAACCAACTCGCTTCAATCGGTATCTTTTTTTTTTAGTTTGAGTTTCATAAAATGAAACCGATCATTTTTTAGTTGGATCAAACAAATCCGCACATTTTATACTCAAAATTCGTTCTCAAATTCACAACCCACACTCTTTTTAAGTCGAGCTTGACGATCATAAACTTAAACCGTCAGCTCTAATTAACACTCCAAAAGCACTAATTGTAAATTTAGAAGAAAAATCAACTTATTTAATTTGGTGCTATTTAAAGTTTAGTCAAGATCATTGATAAAATTATATGAAGGCAGAAGTTTAAAATACGAACACAAACATGAGCAGCAGCAGGTTGGCCCCAAGGTTAGTGCATAACCACGACGGGTAAAGATCCGTGTTCACACTTCACATATCGTGTTGAAAGTTTAACATTATGTTAAACATGTCAATCTAAATTCGACCTGTTTATTAAATAAGCTGAATCACACGTGACACGAGCACGATCCGTCTATAAGTCGGTTGACACAATACGACACGGCTAACAAGTTCAAACAATTGAGTCCAAAATTACATGTACCGACATGACATGATATATTTGATACGATTAGGTCATTTTGTCACAATATATATGTTTAAGAAAATTACATTTTTATCCTTAAATGGTTGAATAAATAAACGGGTTACACAATCCGACTATAACCAGTTTAACGGGTTCTACATAAATAAGATCCCCAATTATTAAACATGCTGAGTCAGTCAATACAAATCCGATTTTGTTAAATTCAAATTTACTTAAATTTGTGTCGTGTCACAGACACAAATTGCCAGCCGTACCCATGACCAACAACAAGACCAAGACAAGTAACACAAAAGCCAAATTGGCTCGCTCGGACAGCCATCTAGAATATTGCTGATATATTCAAAATCATTTTGGTTTCAGCACTCTGATTCAGTGTGAAAGGAGCCGTAGTAGCTCATCGGTTGGTTCAACCGAAACACAAATTGCTTGTGCACTGTGATGAAGTTCTCCACAAAACCTAGCAAGCTAGAAACCAATCTGCAAGTTTGAACCACTTTTTGCTTATCGGTCAAGCTAAATCACCAAGTTGACGTCCCTATCATTACTGTTGGACTTCAACTATTTGACTATTCAATATTAATCTGAACGTGTCCCTCTAATATAATATCTCACACCCTCCTAACATATCATACCATGGAACAAAAACATATTGCTGAATCTTGAATAAATCCCAGGTGTGAATGATACAGATATGTTCTACACGTGTATGCGTCTACAAATTAAACAAGTAACAGGCTTCAAGTGTGAAACATGAGCAATATAACTTGGTAGTTGGTACTCACCTGCCCAGAATGAAAACTGTAAGTTTCAGATAAGCATTGTAGAAGACCATGTAAGTGGTGACGTTTTTGCGTAAGTTGGCCAAGACTACAAGTAATAGCCTCTGGTGTCGTCGTCACAGATGATGACAATCCCCTTGGACTTTGTTTTCTCCTTTCACTGTCCGACCTGTAATACAATCAGATGTAAACACGATACATGGAACATTGCAGTAAAAGAAGTTCGCATATGCGCCAAAGATTTGAATCGGTTTCATGACAATGGATAGATTAAGGCGCATTAAGATATCATTAGTAAAGTCAAGGCAAAAATATAAGAAGTCAGTAGCAGGCACATCTTCAATGTCATCATAAGAAAAAGATGTTAACAATGATTATTGACTTTTAGCAGTGAAGTGATGACTCTGGGTGCCATATATGACCACCAGAGTACAATTTCAAAAGGAATCTCCTTTTCCTTCCTTTATAACAATGATCTCAAAGACTCATATTAGCAAAGATGGAAACAGAGGGCTACATACCGATAACAAAATCCAACATCTTTATGGGTTCACTGTTCCTCATCACGCAAAAATCAAACAATTCTTCTGTGATGCAAGAAAGCATTCCTCACTTTCTCTATGACAATACCAATTTCATGTGATTACTTCACAAATAACACAACTATCACCATGTTCTTATTAGACCCAACCAAAAGTCTGTTGAGGTCATAACATTACCTTTCTTGTGTTTCAAGGCCACTATTTCAGTTTTCCAACTCAATAAAAACATGTTCAAGCATAAAAGCACTGCACGTGTAGAAGAGCATGTATGTGCTGACTTTGTCTCACAATTAGAAGCACCAATTTCATATACCATAGCAGATTCATCTTTTCATTTTTCACTTTCAAACCTCTGTACCTTACCAAAAGAAAGCATGTGTATGCAACCAATGATTCAGAATACAGGGAAAATAAAGCCTGAAAGAACTATGAATTATCAAATGTCATTCCTCCTCTCTCATGGCAGCTTACCATAATAAACGAGCCACCTAATTTTAATGTCAAGTCACCACTAAATATTTGAGAATTAGACTTAGCCAGAATTACTGAAACATCTTGTGCATTTTTCAATATTTCATTAACCAAAACTGCAAAAGTCTCAAAATGAAATTTCAGTCAATACCCATGTATCTAGATGGCAAAAAGTCAACATATCCAAAGGAGCTAAGCAAATCAAGGTATCTACTGTTGTTACTTGTTTCATAGGGTCCAATGGTTCATGGGAAATGGTCGTGGCCATGCCTCCGGCATTACAGCAAAATGTCACATATGGTTCTACAGGAAACATGCATAGTTATATACTAATGCGCCAGGGAAGTCCCACCCAACCAAGTGTTTGATCAATTAGGAACTTATATTTAATCCTGTTATGCATAGCTTGAAACATATCAACTAGAATTCATAAACATGGATCATATATCTCTTAACTGGGAGTATACACTACACTCCAAAGGAGCCAAGCAATTAAAGGTATTGTATCGTTGTTACTTGTTTCATAGGATCCAATGGTTCATGGGAAAGGGTCCTGGCCATACCTCTGGGCGTTGCAGCAAAATGTCAAATATGATTTTACGGGAAACATGCATAGTTCTCAACTAATGTGCCAACAAAGTGGCCTAACCAAGTGTGTAGTTCGACATATCACTCTCCTCTTATATTTAACCCTGTTATGTGCCTATCATTCTTCATGGGTTAAACTTTTCCTCAACCTAAAAGCTTATGTTGTTAAGGAGATGACCCAACTAATATATCAAACGGTCTCAAACTTCACACTTTCAATGTAGCATTCCTCAACAACCCCTTTAGAACAAGTCTGGTTTGCACGTGCCCCAAACGCAAATAGCCCACAAAGCTTAAGTTGTTAAAAGGACAATCCAACTAGTATATCAAACGGTAACAAACTACACAAACATCTGGTAATGATTCCTTATGCGGAGTTGAAACCCCAAACCAAGTACCAAGGTGTTAAATGCTATAAGAAGAAACTAAGTTCTCTTTCTTTACTTTTTCCTTTCTGCATTAAGTTCAACATAATGTTGCTGTAAACAATAATGTCTAAAGTTCAAGAGTAAACTACTAGAGTTTAACATAAATGTCTTCAAACTCAGAGTAAGCAACCTGTATCTATTTACACTAAGCATGAAGTGATATACTGACATTTGCACGCATCATGGAATAATAATCATCAAGACATGGAGGCTTGTGTTCCAAATGAATACATCCCGTCATCACAACTTCAATTTCAATACAGTAACAATAAAAAAAACTGGTAAATCAAGATAATTAACAAGCCACTGTGCTTACATCTAATAACAGAGAATTTTACAGATTTGATTTCAGTATTATTTAATAAAGTTTGTCAATTGAAAAACACCGACTAATATAGTTTACATGAAATTCTCCTACTCAACAAAATTACACATTGGAACTATCATGAACAATGACAGGCAAATTCAAGAAGTAAAAGAGCATTTGTCTGAACAGAATAGGGCATAATTCACTACATGGGGAAGAAGAAGAAAAGACTAACTAATTAGGATTATGAAAATAGTCAATTGGCAGCATCATTTTTGTCATCAAGAACCCCAAACTTGTCCTTGAAGGAATCCTGCTTCTTAAGCCACATCATGTGACCCTGCAATCCAATCAACACAACATGAAATCCATTCGATAACAAATATATTCGGAGAGAAAGAGGAAAGGGATGAAGGTGTACCTGGAGAGCCGCAGCCCAGACAATAAGAGCAGAAGCGATTAAGAACTTCTTGTCCTTGACCAGACTCCGAACTTCCATATTTTCCAAAACCCTAGATTGCAGACGTTGGGTGAAGCCTCAGCTCTTCCTCTTATTCGTCTTCCAAATCTTCACTCTAAGGTCACTGCGAAACAGGAGGGTTAGACTCTGCGCGACAGTGCGTGTTCGTTTCAGGTTTGAGTACGGGTCGGAAAAAGCGTCCAACATGGCTAGCCTGATCAGTTGGGTGGATCCAGACCAATGAGTTGGTAACACTTTTACTTGCTTTTCGGGCGTCAAGCGGTTAACTACTAATAAATTCATCTTACTCATATCCGAAGATCAATTCTGCAGCCGAGAAACAATAAATTATGCATGAGACTCGACAATAACCATATTCCAACCATTGCTCAAAGCCCACTGTATAATGCTTCCCGGATAGACCACGCCTCCCCCTCTCCTGGGTCAGGAGCCACCCGATGTAAAAAACTAACTCAAACAAAAGTTTAAACTAATGGTTCAAAATTTAATATAAATTTTAAACAGTAAGAGGCCCATCCGTCCATGCACATATCAACTTCTTTCTTGTGCTGAAGTTTATTATGGGTGACGACTGGCGACGACATCAAAGTTCAAAGAGTAACTTTTTGAACTAATATGAAGAGTAACCTTATTATCGAATCCAAAAAGAGCAACTTTTTTTTTTATTTCTAGCACAATCCAAAGTGTAACTTTGCGTTGTGGTGAGCAAATCTGTTTCTAACAGTAAAGAGACACTGTCTTGCTTGTTACATTGATGGCCATTTTATCCTTAACAATCGAGCATAGCTTTTTCCCCATCAGTCAATAATGTGCAAGTTGATTTCTTAACACATGCAATGCTCAACTCCCTTCACAAACCATTTCCACAAAACTACATAATTAACCAACAAGTACTGGAATAGCAAAAAAATTTAATGGGTATTATCACAAGTATGAACTCATGTCATAAGTTCACAACTGTTCCTGTAAAGAAAGAAAAAAGAAGAAGCTAATAGTAATATCAATCAGTATATGAATATCCCAGTTTGATTCCCAATCAAACGTGATAAGCATTTCCTAGATGGAAGTCTTGTCCTTCTAATTTAAGGAGGCAACTTTTCAGATAGGTAGAGAGAGAGTTGCTCTCTCATGATAGAGGCAGTCTTGTCGACGTATTCACAGTTTTGTTGCCGATATCCAGAGTCGTGATGATGAGACGATGGCAACTTTTCTGGTGCCTCATCTTCCAAATCAATGACGATATTGTGCAGTAAGCAGCAAACAAGTATAATCCTTGGCAACTTATTCTTATCGGGCTTCCACATCACTCCTTGAATTATCCTCCACATTTCCTTCAATCTTGCCAATGCCCTTTGCGCCACTATTCTTGTTGCTGACTGCCGTTTATTGAACTCAGCCTGATGATCTGGGAGGCCTTTTCCTTGGAAAGGAGTGAGAAGCCATGGCAAAAGGGGAAAACCCGAGTCCCCTATGATATATTCTCTTAACTCTAATCCTTTTGAAAGCTCTATCATCTTCCCATTTAGCCTCTTGCCTTCTTGAGAAAGTCTGTAGAAACCTGAGCTACAGAGCACAGGATCATCACCTAAACTTCCAGGCCATCCTGTGATTATGTCACGGAATCTCATCTCTGGGTCGACGATTGCCTGCAAGATCATGCTACAATTTTTCTCACGATCAAGCCAGACATCATTTGATGCATCAGCAGGGAGAGTCATATTGATACATGTGATGTCAATGGCACCACAACAATTTGGAAGTCCTCGGATTTTCTCAAACTTGGCTTTTATCTTTTCCATTTCTGCTTCTGTTGAAGGCCAATGGAGATGTTTGAGTCCTCTTTCTTCCATCGCTTCCACAAACCGCCAAGTTACTTGTGCAACAGTTGATTGGTTCATTCTGAAAGAGTCGCCAATGATTGATAATGATTCGCCAGAGCTAAGCCTCCTGAGGGCAACGGCCACTTGGTCATTTAGAGATAAGGGCTTCCCATAAAGATAAGTGAAGTTTGAAGTTTTAGCTGTCATTTCTTCCCTCACAAGTGAACATATGTAGCTGAACGTCTTTCTTGAAATTTTGAAGACAGATTCAAATGTCTTTGAATCCGTTGATTGTGATAAAGGCCCTAGAAAGAGCAAAACCAGATCATAATCACCCATGAAATTAATCTTCCATGCATTCAAGTAAATTTTTCATGGTGACAAGAAAAAACAAAACAAATGAACATCCTTTGCTATCTGCAATCTGTGAAGTACTACCAAATGATTAGTGTCCAGTCCAAACTGCATTCAGACGCAAGTATAATGTAAAAATGATTGTCAAAAGACCAACTTATAATCACATAAAGAGGAGTACAGAAGGGCATTTACTTCCAGAAGAATGGATGGTGTATATACCTCCCAAACAACATATATTGAGAACCATATATAACAAAAATCATCTTATCTTCTGTTAAGATAAGTCTGACAGAGCATATATATTTATGATTCTTAAACACATCCTCTATAATTAATTAGGAAGGTTCACAATACAGAATAATCATATACTTATGAGTTATGACAGATGTCATCAACATCACAAATTTAAATCACCCATTCACCCCCGTAATTCTTTTTTTTTTTTTTATCAATGCTCCTTGGAGTTCAAGAACTCAAAAATCCACTGCATCATTCTCTGAGTAATATATTTAATTTTGCATTCTATATTGTATGTTAGACTTCCAAGGCCTATCAATAAACCATCTTTGCTGATAGGCAAGTCCAGAAATCGGTTGATGATAAGCCACAGCGTGCCCGTTTTCTACTGAAGACACACATGCATATTGATCTATTTGTCTGATCAAACTTGACATGATATTAAATTGTCTAATTTTCTATCAAATGCACTTCGCTAAAACCATTTGTTGGGTCTTGGGAGCGGGTAGAGCTGAATCAGCTGTACATATTACAATCTCAGAAAATATAACTCTTGATCATCCACAAGATACTCAAACCAGGGCTGTAGCACAACCTTGGCAGACAAGTGAGTGAGCAAGTGACACAAAAACATATTAACGAGGATGTTGCTAGATACTATTTGACATTATTGTCATGTATAAGTGTATAACCAAGCTTATTTAACATATTATGAACAAGCAAGGTAACCCTAGTTGTTGCGGATGTCATGGTACACCAATAAACGGTAAATCTTCAATGATATAATGCTAAAACAAAATTAGGAAAAGAAAAACTATGAGCGGAAGAAAGATGGGTCCAAAACTCACATAGATAACACAAACAGACAATTTATAATAATGAGAGCACAGCAGTGCCCAAGTTATTCTAATTCTATATATTTTAGATCAATAAAGCATTGGCTGAACAGTAAATCATGAGGGGAACATCTTGTATCTCAAACGTAAAGGTGCTACGTTAATGCAAGTGGAACTTTATTTCTGCTCACTAGGAATCTGTCATGCTAGTAAGAAGATGAATGGGATTTACATTTCTGTTCACTTGGAATCTGTAATGCTATTAAGAAGATGAATGGGCCTTACAGTAAGCGTATCAAGTATAAAAAATGGTGTGTAAATGCCAATGAAAAAAACAACTCATTTGGTAAGAAGTCAATGTAAATAATGGTCTCAAGTACCAAGAGAACAAACTTGATTCAACTGAGAGGCCATTACAGCAGAATGGAGGATGGTACAAGGCGGGACTGTTGAAGACATAACTTGCTGGTAAATCATTGCAGATCTAAGGTTTTTCCCTTTGGAGCTTTGAAAACATCTCCTTGTTTCCACGGAACAAGGGAAGATGTTAATAGAGCTCATATTTTAGCTGTTTTTTTTTCTAGCTGTTAAATGAAGGTGCGGCATCACATTATCTCTGGAAATGTAATGGACCAATTGGCAGGAATGCCACTTGTGTACTTATTAAAGTCCAATTATATATGAAGTTCTTAATTTGTTTGATCCAAAAGAAAACAGGATTCTACAAATTGTCAACTATTATCACTTGGGTGGACAACAAGAATCTTCAATCACCATCTCTTATCTAGGGTTCTAAACACCTGTTAAATCATGAATCAACAGTGCAACCCCTGTTCTTTTCAGCTTTAATTCAGTTTCTATAGCACTTACAACTCTGATAAACTAACTTCATCACTACTGCATTCACTAGACTTCATTGCACAAGTAGAGCACACTAGCACCAGCATTTTGCAATTGGTAGACATTATTACAAAAGCAAGATGATGGAGATGCCTTGTGATGAAATCATATATTATAAGCCTATGATCATGTAAACGAAATTGAGGGGCAGTTGGGTATATTTTCTCTTTTTTTCTGATCCAAGTCATAGCTGTGCACTAAGCTTGATCAGAATACCAGATTCCACCGTATCCCAACATTCCACTTCTATACAAAGAAAACCTAGCATTCCCTCTTGCTCTTACACACACTACAGCAGGACAAGCCAAAACCAATGAATAGAACCAACAGCTTCATGCTACAGTTACAAGCTTCTTGTACCAAGAGTACGTAACCAGAGTTACTCTTGATGTACAATCAGCATCTCTGAATGAAACAATGAATGAAGACCCAAATCAATAACGAAACTTGATTTGACCCATGCCCTTAAATTTTACCAACTACAATAGAAAAAACAACACATAGCCTCACATATGTTATACTGCCCAAGTCCACTAAAAAATGAAAACATTGCCAAGCTCTCATCAAGCATAAAATCAACAAAAGCAGACAAAGAGTGCATAGCAAGGAATATTTGCGAGAAGCCATCTTTTTCTAGGCAAAATCAGAATGCCAGAGATTCACAAAGTCGATATCAATCAAATTCCTCGAAACTAGAATCGACCCAAGTCCTAAAATTTCATCAAACACATAGAGAACACAACAAGTGCCCTCACAAACACCAAACCAGGCACGTCCAGAAAGAGACACAGCAATGTGCAGAAGCAACAAATAAAGGAAATTAACGAAGAACAGCAAAGCAGACATACCAGAAATCCTGGTGGAGAAGTCGTCCCACCAATCCAAGGGCTCGGGGAGAGGGCGAAGGGAAGCAGCAGCCAGGACATTCTGGTCAACCTTTTTCTCTGCCTTCTTCCTCTTGAGCCCTCTAATGGGTCCCATTAAAAACAAAAAACCAAAGAGACCCAGCAGTGTCAACAAGGCAAAAGAAGCAAAGAATTGGAGCAAGGAGATGGTGGAGATGGTGTTGCAGAGTGTTTGTTATCGAAATTGATCAATTGAGAGCATGCACTGATAAGGAGTTGGAGGAGGAGATGGTTAAAAATAAGTGCTTTTGAGGAATAGGAGATGGAGGAGAGGTGTTTCTTCCAAGTGACGTGGGCTCATGTATTTGTTGTTTGTCTATTCACAAAGAGAAGAGAGAGAGAGAGAGAGAGGGAGAGTCGATGTTTATAAGCAACACACAGCAAGTGAACACAACAAAGCTATATATATATATACACACACACATAACACATGGCTTCTTCGTTGATTTCATCTTCTTCGTTTTCTTTTCGATTCCTTTCTTTCTAATTTCATTAGGTAGGTTATTACTACAAAATAACATTCATAATTTAATACAATAATTAATGGCAAAGTGAATCAATATGTATTTTTTTATAAAATAAATAAGTTGATCAATAAATGAGTATCTTTCCTCGGGTACATGGATTTTTATTTTATTTTTAATATATTTCTTTGCAATTGTGCTTAATATCATTTGAATACAACAATTGTAATGCACAAATTATCAATTGCCATATATGGATTGTATATTTGTATCAAGTCCATTTCAATAATGAGAAATAAACATAGGTGATCCATTATTTAAAACTTGTAGGGTCACAACATGTTCCAAGTGTTTGTGAATATTTCTTTTCTTTAACATGCTACACTTGTCTATAGTCGGATTTAAACTTTAATAGTTTAAACAAAAATAATACTAAAAGGAGTAAAATATAGTCAATTAATATAAATTTTTTATCTCTCACTCGAACGTAGTTTTGAGTAAGTAACTAATTCAAAATTATGATTAAAACATGTAGGGTCAAACGATTCAAGCGTTTTGAGTTCTCTCTAATGTGAGGTTAGTATGGAATGTATAGCTAAAATATAATAAAAACTATAATACAAAATAGTATATTTTTCATTTTTAGAACATTTAAATATGATATAGAGAAAGGAAGTCGTATAAGTTGGTTCTCTAGGTGCTTGGGCTCATCGATGTAGTACATTGTACATTCTATCGGGTTGTTGCTTCTATGTCTGACCTAGTGGTGTTATACTAGGTTCTCTAGTTGTAACATTGTTACGAGTATGATATATTAATACCCGTATTATTATTCTTCAAAAAATAAAATGTATTATTTCAAAAAAAGAAAGTTGCATTAATTGTCATATACTACAACCAAGTAGAATGGATAATTAAAAATAAGTATGTCCTTCCACGATTTTCTGAAAAAAGGGCCTAATTCTTAAACTCCACGTCTTCTCATGATCATGTGACCCAATATAGAAACTAATGGGCCATAGGTAAGAGCCCATCTAATCAGCCTAAACCTGGGCCTCTAAGGCCCAAAGAGTCCATAACTATGATTCCCTGAATCGCTCGACCATCTCTCTCCCTACGCCTTATGTCATCACATACCTTTATTAAAATTACTTTCCGTTGGCTCGCAATCGTCGACCCCATTCGATCCACATGAAATCAGCTGCATCAGCAGAGCCGCAGAAGCCTTGATCCTCCCGCTGGCTCGATAATTCGCAGCCGTTTTGTACTCAATAACCCGGG
>JAYMTA010004690.1:0-12324 GCA_036897625.1 Pelargonium cotyledonis
CTCGGATCTCGCAATCCGTCGCGTCCCACTTGGAGCTCCTCTCCGTTCACTGGGTCTTTCGCCGACGATCGCGATTCCGTGTTCGGGTCTTCGGGTAATCGGAAAGCTCAGGATTTCGATGATCTGTTCGGTGGGTCGGCTAGGTTCGCGAGCCAATCGAGGAGCTCTCGGTTCGATTCGTCGTCGGCGGATTTCGATTCGATGTTTTCTGGGCTGAACGATTCTTCCTCCGCCGGGAAGAGTTCCGGTCCGGATGTTCACGATAAGCCGGTGTACGACGATGACATTTTTGAAGGCTTGCCGGGGCTGAACGGCTCGTCGAGCGGGAAATTTGAGAGCGCATTTTCTTCTTTTTCTTCGATGCCCAAAGGAAGCGGTGGATTTGATGAGCTACTTGCTGGATTTGGGAAATCGGAGACGGAGTCGAAGAGATCGAAGAGTGGTGGATCGGGAAATGTTGATAAGGGCAGTGATGGGTTCGAGGATTTGATCCCTGGGTTTGGTAGCAGGAGCTCGCCAACAGAGAGGTACTTACAAGTGAACTGGTTCTGATATTTTCGTATTTAAGTTCAAGTTCAGATTTTTATTGCTAATTATTTATTGCCAATCAATTTTTATGTCATTATAACCATTAGGTTGCTGTTGTAGAGTTGTGTTTAATTGGGCATTTGCTGTAACTTTGATGAAGTGAAAGCACATGTTCTATAGCATCTAGTTTTAGTATAATTCTTCTATCATTTTGTGTCTAGTTTTTAGGAGTAATTTAAGTTCAAGTTCAGGTTTTTGTTGCTTACCATTTATAGACAGATGCCCAAATCTCATCTTTCTTGATTTTAATCATCTGGGTGTTATAGACATATTAGTTCAATTGGGCATTTGCCTAGATGTTGCCGAAGTGGGATAACATCTTCTATAGGATATAGTGTTAGTATAATTCGTCTATCATTTGTGTCTAGTGGCTATTAATTCGGAAGCTTCTACATTCCGGTTTCTAGTTAGTTGTCTGCTCATAGTTTTCGTGTTTCAGCTGGAATTTCTTTATACTTTTAGATTTCGAATTACCCCGTCTAGGATTTCAAGTGAACTTGTTCTGATGTTTTCGTGCTTAGGAGTAATTTATTCAACTTGAAGTTCAGCTTTTTAATTGCATACTAGTTATAGACAAATCAATTTTTTTTATGTCATTTTAATCATCTGGGTATTGTTATAGACGTGTGTTCAAACAGGCATTTGCTGAAACTTTGCTGAAGTGTGATATTATCTTCTATAGCATCTAGTTTTAGTTTAATTCGTTGGTCAATTGCGTCTGCTGGTTGTGTTTTCGTGTTTCAGCTGGATTGTGTTTATACTCATAATTTTCAGATTGTCCTTTTTAGGATCTCAAGTGAATTCAAGTTCATTTTCGATTTTTATTGCTTACTATTTCTAGCCAAATCTTTTTTTGTGTCATTTGGGTGTTGTTAAGACATGTGTGTGTAATTGGGCATTTGCTGGAACTTCGCTGAAGCAAGATAACATCTTCAATAACATCTACTTTTAGTATAATTCGTTGATCACTAGTTTCTACCGGTCATTAATTTGGAAACTGCTACTTTCTAGTTAGTAGTCTACGGATAGTGTTTTTTGTGTTTTGGCTGAACATGTTTATAGTTGTAGTTTCGAAGTAGCCTTTTCAAGATTTGACATTGGTACTTGAACTTTGAACTTTGATGCTGCATAGAATACACTTTCGGTATCTGAATCCATAGTATAGGTGCTATATATAGATTATTTGAGAGAAAAGAAAACTAAAATGGAACTCTTGATTACAAAAAGGTAAAAGTGATAATTCAGTTATCCGATTTTTGTTCTAACAAAACGAGAAGGGTTTTAGTTTTCTGTTTGGAGAATATGTGATACATAATCTAGGCAATAAACTAAGATCATGGCTTTAATCTAGTACCTAAACTGAACGCAATCATATAACGTCGTGCTGATCTAAAATTGCACAATTCATGTAGTTTATAGATGGTACAGACAAGGATTGAATAGTCTAAGAAAGGTGGAACTAAGGCTTTTTATTTATTTATATGACTTCTTTGTGAAATTATTATCATGGTATGTTAGTCCTATACTTTTTTGATGATCCCGTCTGTTCATTTATATGATGACTCATAGTCCAATATATAAATATTGAATTACACTGTACCTACCCGACATTGTTTTATTTTTAACAGACCAGCTTCAGAGGACAAGTGGCACTCAGAACCAACTTTTAGTACTACTAAAGCAACATCCAATATGACCGATAACCCCTTTGTGGTGTTAGAATCATCTTCACCAACTGCAGGTTTAACCTCGGGGATTTTTACTGATCCATTGGAAGAAATTAGTAAGCCTAATCATTCAGGAAATGTGAAAGGTGACAATTCACCTTTAGCTAATGATGGAATATATGATGATATGGATCCGTTTAATGGGCTTGGGAAATTCGCACCAACAACATATGCGTCAGACAAGAGAGAGAAGGAAAATGATAGCAGTCCTTTAGGAACAGATGAGGCTCAAACTTATGCTAAGAAAGAACCGTTCGAGCAAACTTCTGTGAGGAGTCCTGAGCAATCTTCCGTTGACAGTGATCTGGAAACTCACGAGACCATGTTTGATATGCCTAAAGTTTCCGTTAATACTCAGAAATCTGTTGGTCGGTCTGCTTCTCCACCTTTGCATGCTGATGCTAGCTTGAATGATGCCGATGTCCATGCTGATATGTCTTCTGGATCTGAAGAACGGTTTGACTCATCTGATGATGTGTGGCTCACTGTGTCGGAGATTCCTCTTTCTACTCTACCGACAAGTGCTCCACCACCTTCAAGACCCCCTCCTCCTATACCAGCATGGGTTAAGAAGGATAGAACAAGACCTTTTTCTTCAACAGATGTTAGAAAGAAGGATAATGATTTCTCATATATGAATGCTAGGAGCTCTGTTTCATCACCGTTTGATGAATTAGAGGATTTTACCAGAGGCAGAAGTAAGAAAGATATCAATGACCATGCGAATGGTCTTTCTGGCGAAGACTTTGAAATGAGCTCTACTGCAGCTGCATCTGCTGCTGCAATGAAGGATGCTATGGATAGGGCCGAGGCTAAATTCAGGCATGCAAAGGAAGTAAGGGAAAGAGAAACCACAAAATCGTCTAGAAGTAGAGAACAGATAGATACAGACGAGAAAGCTATGCAAGATGCTCAAGATAGAGCTCGTAAGGAAGAACAGGAAAGATTAAACCGTGAACGCATACAGAGGGAAATAGAAGAAGAAGAAGATAGGCTACGAAAGAGGCTTGGGGAGGAGAGAGAAAGAGCTAAGGAAATTGAGAGAGAAAGAGCTAAGGAAATTGAGAGAGAAAGGGAGGAGAAAGAAAGAGAACAAAGGAGAGTTGAGAAAGAGAGGGAGAGAGCTAGGGAGATTGAGAGGGAAAGAGAGCAAGCCAGACAAGCTGTGCAAAGGGCTACCAGGGAAGCCCGTGAAAGAGCTGCTGCAGAAGCTCGGATTAAAGCCGAAAGAGCTGCCGTTGGGAAGATAAATGCTGAAGCTCGAGAACGTGCAGAAAAGTTTGCAGTCCAAAGAGCCCAGGCTGAAGCTCGTGAAAGGGCTGCAGCAGAGGCAAGGGAAAGAGCTGAGAAGGCTGCTGCAGAAGCAAGGGGAAGGGCAAATTCAGAAGCACGGGAGAAGGAAGCACAGGAGAGATCTTCAACTGTGAAGGCCGAAGCTGAAGCACGGGTAAGATCAGAACGTGCTGCTGTACAAAGAGCAGCATATGAGGCTAGAGAAAGGGCTGCAGCAGCAGCAAGGTTGAATCAACAGAAGAATGAAAATGATCTGGACTCCTTTTTCAACATGGGCCGAGCTAGCAGTGCACCAAGGCCTAGGGCTACTTTTACGGTGAGAACTTGAGCTTGTGGTATTTGTCCAGTGTTTTAAAGGTGCGCTCTTAATATTCTAACTGAATGTTTCAGGAACCAACATTTGATGCCCAATTTCAGAACAAGCAAGGGCCTGGAGTGGCAAAAACTTCTTCTGGAACCTCATCAAATATGAGGAAAACATCTTCAGCCACAAATATTACTGATGACCTTGCTGCTATTTTCGGAGGTACCCCATACTTGGAACTTGTTTTTTTTTTTTTTTTCATGGCATTGTGCCCGAGCTCTCTTTCCTTATTCTCACACTACATCTGCTACAATAGGTGCTCCATCATCTGGAGACTTCCAGGATGTTGAAGGGGAAACCGAAGAAAGACGAAGAGCAAGGTTGGAACGACACCAGAGGACGCAAGAGCGTGCGGTATGTGTTCTATGTCACTGAATCTCACTAAGTCTCTGTTCACTTGAATGGATATTGACGAAAGCATATGGTCTCACATGGATTTGTTGGATTGATATATGATATATCCACAAATTTATTTTTGTTTTGAGTTTGTTTTTCTTCTCTCTCTCATATCTCCATTTACACCTACTTATTTACAATCTACAATTTTTGACTGTTCATTAATGTATTTAGGCAAAGGCACTAGCTGAGAAGAATCAGCGTGACCTACAAGCTCAAATGGATCAAGCAGAAAGACATGTAAGTACCTGTGGCTTGACAGTATCCCCTTAAACATTGTGCTTTTTCAAAGGTGACAATTCGGGGATGCAGATGGGGTATTAGTTTGTCATATGGCAAGTTGGCAACATCAAATATTTGTCTTCTGAAGTTACATAGTCATCTTTAACGGATTAATTTTTTTGTGCACTTATTTCAGAGAATTGGTGAAACGATGGATATTGAGATCAAACGTTGGGCCGCTGGGAAAGAGGGGAATTTGCGTGCTTTATTGTCGACTTTGCAATATGTATGTTATTAATATTATTGTCTACTTGAAAAATCTTTCCGTTTAGTTTTTGGGTTATTTTCATGATCATATCATGCCATAATTGAATTGGATCTTTTACTTCTAGCTCTTATTATTTTTGTTGACTATAAAGTTTAGGTTTCTTGATGTGTCATTAATCTATCGAATTCTTGAGGTGGTTCATTTTTAGGACATGCAATGACAAATTAGGGTTAAATGGAGTTTATTCATATTTGTTACATTGGGATTGCTTAATCTGACTACTTTTATCTTTATTTTGACTAATGATTAGGTGCTTTGGCCCGAATGTGGTTGGCAACCAGTTTCTTTGACTGATTTGATCACCGCTGCCATGGTTAAGAAAGTGTATAGAAAATCAACTTTGTGCATCCATCCCGATAAGGTGCAACAAAAAGGTGCCACCCTTCAGCAGAAATATGTTGCTGAGAAGGTCTTTGACATTCTCAAGGTATTTAAATGTCTGATTCGTCATTTTATTCGGTTCCTTTATGTTGATAAACTGTGATGAAGAACTAGATGTGTATGCCAAATAAAGCTAGTATTGATATAGAAGAGGGGGCTAGAGCTGGCACTTCAGGTTGAAAAGAACTAATCCGAACGCAACCTGCAAGAGGTGTGGGTTTTTGGGTCATGTTGAGGGTTTATATAGAAAATGCTCGAATGAGTGTGGGTTTACCCGACCTTAATTCTTTCAAGGACAAACCCTATCCACCCACAAATCGACCATGTTCATTGTATGTGACCTGAACCCGTGCAAATGGGTGTCAGATTCAGGTGCGGGGGCCGCGGGTTCTGGCCCAAATTGCCAGCTTTGGAGTGAATTAGACTTCCATTATAATTTTATCTCTTTTTTTTCCATTCTCAACCTTTTTATTGGTTAGTGATGTTTGGTACTTCAGTTGTGCAATGTATTGTTAGAGAAGTTTCTTATTATTACTTTTCTGAAGTTAACGTTCGTTTATTGTTAAGTACTGAAATTTATTGTACACGTTTATGTTGTTGTAGTCGATCAATGAAATCTTGAACGGGCTTCTTATTTATGTTCAATGTCTTCTCATGTATAACAGGAGGCTTGGAATAAGTTCAATTCAGAGGAGCTTTTTTGATTTTACGTGACAGATCTTCTGCCTATTCTAGTTCGTTTAGCAACTGCACCATTTGTTGGAAGAAAACACATTTCCTTTCCCCGATAATACATACCATAGTTGTAGATTGTTTTTTCTCGAAGCCAAATTATGTTGATGGATCGATGAGACCCATGTCAATACTTGCTGAGGTGTTGCTGTGATATTCTTTTCGTGCTTGTAAATCAATACAACAGAGATTATACGGATTGGTCCAGACTCCAGAAGGTTGTGTATGCAGAGTGGGAATGGCATGTTGATATAGAAATCTCTACTGATCATAAGCACATATTTCAACTTTCGTAAGTACTCTCACCCGCGTGTAATGTGCAGTGTATCTTTCTTGCTACGTTTTTTTGCTTTGTGGTATAGTTTTTAACCGTTGAATCTGTACCGATGTGTATTGACATATATAAGAAACTTGTATGATTGTTGAGTTGAAAATTCTTTTATCAAATGAAGCTTATAAGTATTCGACTTGTGATTGTTGGTATAGTTTCAGGTTCTTGCTTCCATATCCAAAACTTGATAAGCAAGTGGTCTTGAAAGGTTTATAAACCTTGAGGTCGACCATGTTCGTATTGTGTAAACTCGTTTACAAGTGGGTTGTGTTCAAGGTTGGCCTATTGACATACTAAATTTTCAACACGACTTGCAAACATGAACAAACTTGTTTGTGGATTGAAACATGAAACAGACTTCAAATTCTTTTCTTGATTTCACAAACCTTAATTACAAACAAAAGTACAACCTTAAAAACAAGCATCAAACTAGAACTGAGAAACCAAACCCACTTCAAGTGCTTGACTCCAAACCCGAATTCGAACCCGAAATTTGATCAGTAAGTGGTCTTGAAAGGCTTGTAAACCTTGAGATCAAGCATGACACCAGCAACAGAACCAGCAGCAGCAACAACAGAGATCACCAAACAAGCCATGCTCAACATCTGGAGACAAACCCACCTTGTGCTCCACTTCTGAATCCTCTTCTGAGAAATGTACATCTCCACAGGGAAATAAACAGTCAAAGGCCAAAACCCAAAAGCCCCAAGAATCCCAACAACATCATTGAAGAAAGGAAGGAGCATAGAGATGACTGTTGTTAGGACAACAAAAGCTGTCCTCCAAAGAGACCTAAACATGTTGACCCTGAAATGGGAGTTGAAACCTAGGATTGGGACCTTGAATTCCTTGGAAATGAAGTCACTTTCAGGCCATCTGTGAGCTGCCCATTTCTCTATGAAGGCAAAGATGGGTTGGCAAAAGACTTGGTATGCTCCTACCAAGTGGACCACAATGGCTACATTGGCTATGTCAAGGAGCCAAAATGGGTTGTAGAAGCCAAACCCTGTGAGGAGGTTTCCTGGTGCTTGGTCTCCAAATGCTGCATAGCCCATGCACCCACAGAGCATGTAGAAGATTGTTGTCACAATTGTGCTTATTCCTGTTGCTCTCTTCATTGTCTTGGATTCTGATGGTGGTGATTTTATTGTGTCCTGATATAAAAAAGCACAAAAATGGGTCATCATCGATCTGCGTAAAACGTAAGTAACCGTGTATCATCAGACGACCAACTTAGCTAAAAGCTTAAACATATATGTACCTGAATTTCAATGAGCACAACTGAAAATGAGTAGGCAAAAGCAATGTCTCCTAGGGCTTGGAAGCTCCTCCAAATCTTCTGGGTTTCGGTGACGGCGCCGATGCTGATTCCGGTGAGGCTTCCCTTGAGGCTTCCATTGGACACAACTTGCACAATTCCAAGAACCAGTCCAATTGATGAGTAAGTGAAGGACATGACTGCAGCTACCATCGAGAGCCATGAGATTTGGCTGAAATCAGGAATTTGTGACAACAATATCTCAGCCACACCAAACATGATCATGTATGGTGTGCTTGACATGTGGCAAGGATTCTTCCCGCCGCTCGCGTGGAAACAATTTGACCTTTTGACCGCCCTGTCGGTTTTAAGTTTCACAATTGTGTTAGTCAAATATGAATAACGAACAAAATTCGCAAGAGTACGAGAGTTTCATGCACTGAGCCACCCTTACATCATGCTTATGGATGATGCTATGGTGTAACCAATGGCGATTCCGAAGAGATTGAGGTACTGAATGAGTCCACAAGCCTTGAATTTCGTTCCACCTAAACAAGATTTTGAATAAAATACAATGTTAAAAGTACTATGCGGAACATCATTGAAAATTATAATTAACTTCCAAGTAACAAAATAATATTTAAGGTTATAATTGTAATTTTTTACTATATGCCTATACTTGTAAGTTGAATACATTATTTGACAAGTAAACATTCATGTACTTAGCATGTAAGTTATGGTGATAAGCGTATTCACATAACTCTTTTAGCTAAATCAATTCTCCATCGCGTGCACATGCGCATAACATGAGATTGCACGTAGCGTGTTAGTGCATGTGACAAGTGAGAGCGAAAATGTTGCGACGGAATTAAACTTTCACATTTGAATATACTAACCAAGAATAGATCGGACGGCGTCCATGTAGGTGTAGTTTCTCTTGCCGGAGTTGGGGTCGCCGGAGCGGTAGCAGGTGGCGAGGAGGGTGGCGGTGTAGTAGCTGACAAAAGAGAACATCAACATGACGGTGGGACCGGCAACCCATCCAAGCTGAGCTATAGCCCATGCCAAGGACAACACTCCGGAACCAATCACTGCGGTTATTATGTGAGCACTTGCGGTCCAAACTGTGCCTGCAGTACATTTTTTTTTTGTACATTAGATCATGAACATGCATGGAACATATTGTTTGATTATAAGTTAGCTATTGAAATGAGATTTTTGTTGTATTTTATAGACAATTTTTGATAAAACAATTTGAGAGCGGTTCAAGCATGCAAAAGAAGTTTAAGGAAATGTACCAGTTCGTTTGAGGCGCCCATCGTCATCAAAATTGTCCTCAAAGCTACTAGGAGGAAGGACATTTATCGACATCTCAACCACCTGGTTGTGTTGGCCGTGGCGGTGGTTGTGGTTGTGGTTGTGGTGGCTCTCTCCCATCTTCTTGGAACAATTTAGACCCAAAAAAATCAAACAATTTTTTTTTTAATGCAAAGAAGTGAGCAAGAAATTAAAATATGGTATAAGAGTTGTTTAAAGCACAAACAAATGAACAATGAGGGGAGGAAATGGAGTTTGAGATATAGAATTGATGAGTTGAATATGGAGGGAATTAGGTGTATTTATAATGGTTGTAATAATTTTTTTATTATTAAAAAAATAATAGGAATATATTAAAGTAAAATAAAAATAAAAATAATAGGAAAGAAAAAGATATAGATTGGCATGTGTATTGTAATCTAAAGACCCCAATAAGACTTTTGTGTCAACCATTGATCAAATTGCACTTTTTTTATATTCAATCAAACTCATCATATCAAAGAGTGTTACACTATTTGTATTTTTTTTTTTTAGTCAATGCTTTTATTGTTTGCTCTCTCAATTTCACACACAAATTGTCTTTTCAAGTAATTTGGAAAAAGATGTTAAGTTGATGGTTTAGTTGAATGATTTTGAACTCTATAAAGTTTAACAATCACACTTCAAAAGTGGTGAAATAATCTATTAAGAAAAAACACAAGAGAGAACGAGAACATTTAAATGCACAAATTTTTATTACACGCTAGATTTATAAAAATTAAATATTTGTGCGCATGTGTGTTTGATTGACTTCGATTCCTTATCCGTTTCAACGAGTATAAAATTTGAGTGATTTTATTTGAATTGTACGGGAGAAAATATTTCTCATATACACAGTTCTCGGAGTAGTTCCTTGGAAAAATCAAAATGTTTAATTAACTTAATCACCCATTTGCAATAAACAAACACTACATGTACACATCACATTCAAAAACACAAAACAAAACAAAACAAAAACCCTCATTTATGTTGTTAATGCACTCCCCAATACTGGCGATAAAAAAAATACAATGATTATAATTAACAATGCTAGAGAGAGATCGAGTTTGATACCTTTGTTGTGTAGCTAGATCGAGTGAGCGAAATATACACAATGTTTTGTCGGAACAAGAAACTAGCTAGAGAAGGGTTGAGCTACCAATTGATACACTCTCCATAGTTGAGATCATGAAGCTTTTATATACAGAAAACAATGGTGGGATAATGGAAAATAGTAGAATTAAAATGTTGATTAATAATATCAAAAGAAAAACGATGTTGATTAAAGGTCACTTTTTTATTGCTCTCTCACGTGTACAACCTCTTAACCATCCTTGTTGACACAAACGAATCAATGCTTCTTCCTCCAAATTATATATTTTTATAAATAATATTTGATTGAATGTTTTGAATATTATTGTTAAAAAAATTGTTTGATTCATTTGCTTTGAATTGAATGGAAGGTGTGAATTTGGTCCCTAGGTCTTTGGAAAAATATTGGAACCCACTGTTCATATATATATATATTATTCATTTAATAAAATTCAAACTAATGCCATTAGAGATTGCTCTTCAGAATAAGATCAAAGATTTCTTGTTTCTTTCTTGAGGTGGAAGATTAGCTAACCATATGAGACTACAAAACCCTTTTAGGATTTTGAGTATATATTATACATTCAAAAACACAATAAATATTAGTAGAGTAAAATGTGTATCAGTTGATTGATATAATTTTATATCAGTTGCAACTTAACCAAACTAATGAGGTGATGACACCTAATCAAATTTCACTTAGTTATACCCACTCAAGTGAATTTGTGGGAGTGGAGCGACCCGTCCGGATCCATGATTTTAAATGAGATGTTATCACCTCATTAGTGCAACTGATTAAAGTTATATAGTCAACTGATGTCCATATTACTTATATTAATTTATCAATATATACATAGAGTATCATGTTCTTATAGAGTTGGTAATTTGGACCAAAACAGGCTACATGTAAAATTCAACCTCATTTTTGAAGATTCTTACATGTTCGGATTACATTAAAAGGACTCAGTCAAACTCAAAATATGATCAAGAAAAAGTCACATAAATTAATGTGTTTATATATACAATTCACTAACCCTTTGTGAATCGAGGGAGTGTTAAGACTTGCTAATCAAAATTCAAAAAATACAAATCAAATCTGATATGAAACTCGAATTGCTCTGTCTCAATATTATGCACATCGAGATGCCCAAAGACTGAGGAAAGATATGTTATTGGAGAATTAAAGAGCTCTTATCATAAGTAGCATCTTTGAATGAATTTGAAATTCTTCTCTTTTTGTGATATTAATTAATTAAAAGAATAAGCACCAAAATGCAATGAATCTTAATTTTGTTTAGTGGAGGTAATTAGGTCGGCGAACCATGAATATTTTCTAGTGGACAAAGCCACACGTGGTTTAATCACTGCCTTCCATTTAATTACAAATTAATCAACACTTTGATTACTCTATTAATATTTGGCATTAATGTGTGACCTTCCATATTGCTGCAAACCCTTAAAGGATAAATCCACACTAATTTGTCACTTGTGACTAAAATATTCTTACATACAAAATTGTAATTAATTGCTGCTATGTTGTATTTATTTCCGTAAACCTCTCCCTCTCTCAAATTACAATTCATTGAATACAATTTCATTTCTAAAATAGGAAAATGTGATTTTTAATAATTAATTTCAAATTTCAGGATGTTCAAAAAAATTAAGAATTTTAAAATTAGTTTATTTATTTTATTTTTGCAACACTAAAGAAAAATCTTTTAATATTTTTTTTATTGAGGGGAAGAAAAATCTTTTAATATTAAAATCATTAAAACTTTTGGAAAACAACAACAAAAATCAAGCTTAAAAGCAAATATATATTTTTAAAAAAGTCCAGGTGCAAAAATTTGAACTTAACTACACATATGCATAAAACATGAATTAATCTAAGTTAAATCTAAGATCCTCTAATGTTCTTCTTTAATGCGGTATTATCAGTTTTTCATATATGAAATTACAATTCTTTTCCCTTTTATCGTGCACAGCAAATACAATAGAAAAACTTATGTTTATTGGCAATAATATTGATGAATATGTTACATTATTCTGCAGTGACGATTGCTCTATAAATTATGGTACATTAGAGTTGTCTAATAGATAAGCAAACCTTTAGAGGTTGCGCAAAAATGTTGATGATAAATCGGTATGAAGGGCTCTTGCTACTATAATATCCAACAAATTCATCGAATATGGTGAAATTTAAATTATTGTCACTTCCACCAAAGTTGTCGTTGAAGATGAAATTAAGAAGAGTAAAAATCGATTTCAAATGTAATG
>JAYMTA010004691.1:0-12322 GCA_036897625.1 Pelargonium cotyledonis
TTGGATACAAAGTAAAAGTATAGGTATTAATTCTGATACAATAAAAGATTGAATACTAAATCTAAATTTCGGTCAAACTATAAGTATCAAAATTACGTTTAATCCTATTTGTGTCCTTGAGACTTTATTTTGGATGATTGTAATTTTTAACACTTCTTGTAGGGTGTCTTTTCTTGCACCAAAAAATAATGATAATAATAATAATAGTAACCGAGCTCGTGTATCGGTTTTTTTTGGCCTTTTGGTCCAATTGAAACAAAAAATTAAAAAAATGGTCACAACAAACAAAAAATTAGTCATCTAGCCCTCACAATTGTTTTTGAAGTGGCGCCAAGGGTCTTGACACACTTCAAGTGATGCCAAACCCTATTAATTTAATGACAAAAATACTTGGCTTTCCGGATTTCGTACTCTGGCGACCGGCAACAATTTTTTTTGTCCAAAACAAAATATTGTGCATTTACAGATAGTTCAAAAATAATTACAACTTATCCCACTTGTTGCAGCCATTAATTGCAACAATTTTGTCGTTTCAATATACGAAGCGACATCAGATTTAGCCGACCCGAGAAAATTATTTCCCGACTATTCAAATTTAATTAAAAAGTAGTGCAAAAAAATATTTATTACATAAATGGATACCATCCCGACCAACAACAACTAGTGTATAATTTAAGACGCGTTCGCCATCCTATACTTTGTGGTACTGGTAGTCATTTGACAAATCGTCATAATTAATTTTGGCTATTGTATCAATTTTCTACATTTATGTAATAAATATTTTTTTTGCACGACTTTGTAATTACATTTGAATAGTTGGGAAATAATTTTCTCGAGTCGGCTAAACCCGGTGTCGCTTCGTATATCGAAAAAACAAAATTGTTGTAATTAATGGCTGCAACAAGTGGTATAAATTGTAATTATTTTTAAACTATTTGTAAATGCACAATATTTTGTTTTGGACAAAAAAAATTGTTGCCGGTTGCCGGAGTTGGAAATCTGGCAAGCCAAGTATTTTCTTGGTGCCACTTCAAATGGCGCCAAGCCTTATTAATTTAATGACAAAAATAATTGAGGGGGCTGGATGACTAAATTTTTGTTTGTTGTGGTCATTTTTCTAATTTTTTGTTTCAATTGGGCCAAAGGCCAAAAAACCCTCGTGTATCCCATGCTAATGAGAAATAAAACACACACAACATATATGGTTGGACTTGTCCATCCTTATTGTATTCTTCAGCCACTTTGGTGATTAATTGGATGGTGGGTGCCGACATGAAGCGTTTTGGGATTGGGAATGAATAAATGCATAGGTGACAAATACAACAAGGCAACAAATTAAATATACTTCAATTAAATTAATAGTCGATTCCATCATCAATGCTATTGCAATTGTAATGGGTTGTGTGGATACATTGTTTGATTTTGATTATGTCCGGCCAGAAAAAGGTGGACTCAAACGATTAAATACTTTTTGAGATCTGAAATTGAGATAACACAAAAAGATCTATCCCCCCTATAGGACTCGAAATAGACACAAACGAATGTGCAATCCGATGAGAAACCTCGATCTCCATCCTCCTGACAAAAACGAAATCAACCTTGAAAAATTTAAAGACGTAGGACAAAATTCCACCAATAAACAGACCCAAGACATTGGAAATGAAGAAGAAGAGAGTTGCGACGTCATTTTATCAAGCTATGAGTCAAGTGAAATGCAGCGTAGTAGCGAAGTCAGTAAGTGAAACGTAGCGTTTTAATGTTTTGATTGGTCAGTTTAGAAGTTAGTTAGGAATCTGTTAGAAGAAGAAATGGTTGTTAAGTACAGCGTTTTGTAGATTGTTTGGTTGTTCAAGAAATTAATGAAATCGCCTATTGGCTTGGATCAAGCTCTTGTTGAGTCTTGATTGTGTGTGTGTGCCTGTGATTTGGGCTAAATTGGCCTAGGGTTTCTGTGGCTGAATTGAGAACCACATTAGTGGTATCAGAGCAGTGTGATCCAGATTTCGGAAGCTCAAAGCGATGGTGGGACGAAAGGAGAATACCGACGACGCGACCAGATCTACCGATCGATTGGTGGCAGAAATGGCGGAAGCGTTGAAGAAGCTAACCGAGAGTCAAGCAAAGTTTAGTCGAAACATAGAGCAGCAAAATAACATAGTCGAACAGAGGTTTGAGGACCTAAATCACTCTGTTGGGGTTTTGTTGTAGAAGACCTCAGAGTTGGAAAAGAACAAAGGATTGGAGTGTTCAAGGCAGCGAGAGTGAGAATCTGTGAAAATTTCACCAAGAAACGTGGAATCAGGAGCAAGATCAATGAAGAGTCCTTACCTGAAGTTACCAATACTGGAGTTTCCAGGATTCGATGGTTCTGATACCCAGAATTGGTTGAGGAGATGTAGGAAATTCTTCCATTTCTATAATTTTCTAGATGAAGAGAAGATTAATCTGGCAGCTGCTTACATGGAAGGAAAAATGGATCGATGGTTTCAGGATTATATCATGGGCCAGAGACGAGTAAGTTGGGAGGAGTTTGCTGAGGCAGTAATGGAAAAGTTTGGAAGAGATGGTCATGAGGATATTGTGGCAGAGTTCAACAAATTCAGGCAAGACAAAATGGTGCATGAGTATGAAGACCGTTTTGATGAATTGAGATCATTGATGCTAGTAAGAAATCCTCAATCGCCTGAAGATTATTTTGTTTCAAGTTTTATCAGTGGATTGAAAACTGAAATAAGAACAATGGTGATGCTGTTTGACCCCAAAACCCTTACCCATGCCATGTACTTGGCCAGAATATAAGAGAAACAAGAGCCTGTGTCTTCTTAGATTAAACTCAGTGCTCCACAAAGATTCAATAACCAATATTCTTCCACTACAAACCCAAACCAAAACCCCAGATGGTCATCTCAAACTGTTAGTCAAAATTCCCAACCAAATCATACCCAGTTTTCCAAAAATACCTCCAAAAAAACCCACCCAACCTCAAAGAATTCATCTTACCAGAACTCCACTTCTAGAAATGACCCCACCCAAGCTACCCAAAAAGCCCATGTTAGAAAACTTACATAGAAGCAGTATGATGAGTGAAAGAAGAAGGGCTAGTGGTTTGGGTATGATGAGATGTATTCGCCTGGCCACAATAATTCTTGTCCTAAAATTTATGCTTTCATGATCACCAGTGGAGAGGAGGAAGAGAATGAAGAAGAGAAAGAGGAATTTGAAAGTAAAGAAGAAGTAGAACAATTGATGCAAGTGATTGAGTTGAATACTGAAAAGTCTGACTTAGCCAACAATGACTCTTCAATCAAGGTACAAGGATAATTTGAGAAAAGAGTGATATCATTGCTCTTAGACACTGGTGCTACTTCAAGTTTCATATATTCCTAAACTTGTGAAGATATGGGGTTGGATTTGAAACCAACTGTGGGAGCAATAGTAGTTATGACAAATGGGTCCAGGGTGAAGAGCTATGAAAAGTGTACTCTCAAATGGCAAATGGGAGGCAAGAATTTTGAACAAGACCTAAGAATGCTACCTCTAGGATCTTGTGATGTTTTTCTGGGGGTGGATTGGATGACCACTTTCAACCCAGTAACTTTTGATTTTCTATAAAGAGAGGTAATTGTGGGTGTGGGAGCCAAGAAGCTAAAGCTGATGGAAAAAAAAGTAATCAAGGGCATAGAGTTTTTGGAGCTCAATCAGTTGTGCAAGGAACTAAGTAGAGGGGAAGAATTGTACTGGGGATATTTGAGGTCAAGTGGCTCAGCTACAGGTCCTGAGGGAACCAACCAATCGGACTTGCAGCTACTCATTCAGAAGTTTGATGATTTGTTCCAAGAGTCTACAACACTGCCTCCAAGAAAAAACTATGATCACTTTATTCCTCTAGTTCCCAACTCAACACCACCAAATCTCAGGCCTTATCGATACAGCTTTGCTCAGAAAACCATTATAGAGCAAATGGTAGAGGAAATGCTCAAATCTGGGGTAATTCAGGAAAGTAAAGCCCCTTTGCTTTTCCTGTGTTACTTATCAAAAAGAAAGATGGAAGCTGGCGTTTTTGTATTGACTATCAAAAGCTGAATGATATAACTATAAAAGATAAGTTTCCCATACCTGTAATTGAAGAGCTCCTTGATGAGTTGAATGGTAGTTAGGTCTTCTCCAAAATTGACTTGAGAGCAGGTTACCATCAAATCGGATTGGGGGAGGAAGAAGAGCACAAAACGGCTTTTAGGACACATCATGTCCACTACGAGTTTTGTGTAATGCCATTTGGTTAGACAAATGCACCAGCGAGCTTCCAAGCTTTGATGAATCAGGTGTTTAAGCTTTATCTCAGAATTTTTTTTCTTGTCTTTATAGTAGGAAATGGGAGGATCATTTGAAGCATTTGAAATGGGTTTTTAAGAAATTAAGAGAGCAACAACTATATGCCAAGAAGAGCAAGTGTGCTTTTGGGCAAGATCACGTTGAGTATCTGGGTCACATCATTTTTGGATCAGGAATTTCCACAGATCCTGCTAAGATAGAAGCAATGACCAATTGGCCTGTACCAACAAATGTAAAAGCACTAAGGGGATTTCTTGGTCTAACAGGTTACTACAGGCATTTCATACAATGTTATGGGGTAATTGCTAAACCTCTGACTGATCTCTTGAAAAAGAATCAGTTTTGCTGGAATGAAAAAGCTCCGATAAGCTTTGATAGGCTCAAAGGCCTCATGTGTTCTACACCTGTGTTAGTCTTACCTGATTTCACTTTACCCTTTATCTTGGAGACTGATGTAAGTGATATGAGGATTGGTGTAGTGTTGATGCAGAAGGGAATACCTATAACATTCATGAGCGGAGGCTTGGGGGTTAAAGCCTTGAGTATGTCCACCTATGAGAAGGAGCTGATGGCTATAGTTATGGTTGTGTAGTAATGGAGACATTACCTCTCTGAGCATCATTTCATCATCAGGACTGATTACCACAGTCTCAAATTTTTTGTGCAGCAACAGGTCACCAACATGGTGCAACAGAAGTGGCCATCCAAATTAATAGGTCTTCAGTACAATATTGAATATAAGAGAAAAGCAGAGAATAAGGTAGCTGATGCAATTTCAAGAGGTAGAACAAAGCTATGCAAATGACTTGGAGACTCAAGGGTTAGTATCTCATCTTACTATTGATTCTTCTCACTTACCTGGTTACACTGCAACAAGGAATCATTAGAGTTGGGGGGAAAGTTTATTTGGGAAGTGGCGATGGATTAAGGTCCAAAGTAATTCAATTGCTACATAACTCTCCAGTAGGTGGGCATTCTGGTATAAAAGCTACCTTGAAAAAAGTTCAGTCTTATGCAGAAAGAAGTTGAAACTTGGGTGAAGAGGTGTAAGGTGTGCCAAAGGTGCAAGACAGAGCATGTAGCATACCCTGGGTTACTGTAACATTTGGCAATTCCATCTAAACCATGTCAGCATATTGCCATGGATTTCATTGATGGATTGCCAAAATCCCAGGGATATGACTATATTATGGTGGTGATTGATAGGTTTACCAAATATTGTCATTTTATTGCTCTCACTTATCCTTATAGTGTTGTGACAGTGGCCAAAGTGTTCTTGGATGTAGTGCACAAACTTCATGGGCAACCTGAGTCAGTGGTAAGTAACAGGGATAAAGTGCTCCTCTTTAATTTTTAGCAAGAATTATTTAGGGTCCTAGGCTCCCAACTGTGTCTTTCCACTACTTATCATCCTTAGAGTGATGGTCAAAATGAGAAGCTAAATCAGTGCTTTGAAAATTACCTGAGGTGCATGACTCACCAAAGGCCAAAGGATTGGGGAAAGTGGTTGACCTTAGCTGAACTGTGGTACAACACTTACTATCATACAACTTTGAAAATGACTCCTTTCAAGGATTTGTATGAGTACCAAGCTCCTCATTTGGCTCTGCCTGAAATTGAAACAAAAGTAGTTGCAGTTGAAGATTGGTTGAAGAAGAGACAACATATGCTAGAGCTGATTAAAAAGAACTTGTAGGTAGCATAAAATAGAATGAAGCCCCAAGAGGACAAGCATAGGACTGAGAGGTCTTTTGAAGTAGGAGATTGGGTCTCTCTAAGACTCTAACCCTATAGGCAAACAAGTGTGGTTTTGAGGAGGAACCTTAAACTCAGTGCTAAATATTATGAGCCTTACTTGGTACTGGAAAAAGTGGGCACAGTGACTTATAGACTCAAGTTACTTGAGATTTCCAAGATACATCCGGTGTTTCATGTGAGCTTGTTAAAAAAGAAGCTGGGACAACACCATTCATTGCAAACCTCACTGCCAGAGGTCACTGAAGAAAGGTTATTGAAAATTGTTCCAGTGGCTATACTGGATCGAAAGATAGTCAAAAGAAATAACATGGCTGTGGTACAAGTGCTAGTGCAAGGTCCTATGGTTCTTAGGAAGATGCTACATGGGAAGATTGGAATTTTTTTCGAAAGACATGGCCACAATTTGATCCTTGAGGACAATGATTTGTTTAAGGGGGGAAAATTGTTGTGCCTCTAATGGTCACAAGCAATAAATGAAGAAGAAGAGAGCTGCGACATCATTTTTCCAAGCTATGAGTCAAGTGAAATGCAGCGTAGCAGGGAAGTCAGTAAGTGAAACGTAGCATTTTGGATGGTTAACAGCTGTAACGGCCAGTCCTAGTTGTAATGTTTTGATTGGTCAGTTTAGAAGTTAGTTAGGAATCTGTTAGAAGAAGAAATGGTTGTTAAGTACAGTGTTTTGCAGATTGTTTGGTTTTTCAAGAAATTAATGAAATCGCCTATTGGCTTGGATCAAGTTCTTATTGAGTCTTGATTGTGTGTGTATGTCTGTGATTTGGGCTAAATTGGCCTAGGGTTTCTGTGGCTAAATTGAGAACCACATCATCCTCTTCTATGGTCTTTATTCTTTAAAGATTAAATTACTTGGTACAACAAGAAAAAATTGAGAGCCGCCAGGAGTGTCACCAAGAGCACTGCCAAGAGTGCCGTCAAAACCCTAATTCATCCCAACATTCCGCAACTCGTTCCCGGACCTCCACAAAATACACTATTTATGTTGGAAATCTCCCGTCGATGATTAATATGGATTGGCTGGGGAATATATTTTGCCGCCAAACGTAAGTTGTTGACTGCATAGTTCCTCGGAACCCTAATATCTTTGGACGATGATTCAATTTTGTTTCTTTTGGCCCGCAAGTAGAATCATCTAAGGTTTTGAATATTTTAGATGGTACGTCATTGTTGGATTATCGACTGTTTGTGCGATGGGTGAATGGGCCCAATTCAGTTCGTCGCCTTCGCGTGTAGTTATCGGGGAGATTCTCAAAGCCCCCAAGTAGCCCTCGCAGCGGGATCCGGTTTTCTCTCGAACATGTAGCTGGAATCACCCTATATTGGACTCATCTTCACACATAAAACCAAACCCTCCTTACTCAGTCTCTATTCAACTTTATTGTCTTGGTTTCTCCAATCGCTGAATCACTAGTAATCTCTTTTTGACATCTCTGTGCACATTTTGGGACTGCAGGTTTTTGTATTATCTTTCATGGATAAGAACATTCTTCAGGCCATGAAAGACTAAGAATGGGCATGACTCTCATAATAGTTTGTGTCATTTCACGATTGAACCACCTCAAACGTGGGGAGGACGGTTTTGTTGATTAACGGTACGTGGTATTTCAACCCATGCATGACATGTTAACTCATTGCGGAATGTGGCTGAGTCTTTTGGAGAGCTCTTTTTGTCCATTCGTCTTTTGAACAAGACCACTCTCTATATCAAGCTTATTGTTTGGTTCATGTTACCTTATTTGCTCCCATATAAAAATTTCTCAAACTAAAGGTTGGGAAACATTTTTTTAGCATAACAATAAATGAATACAGATTACCTAACCTTCTTTCTCTCTCTCCCCCTCTCTCTGATGGCTAGGGGTCATCCAGATTACCCATCCGACCCCAGTACTTCGAGGAGCCCCTCGACTGTCTCCCGATGCAGTAAAAACAATGAAATTTTTGAGCTCTCAGGCACCTTGGCTGACTTGGGCCTTAGATCAAACACATTATCGAACTCGTCTACGTTTAACGTTGGCCCATCTAATGATCATATAACCTCGTTCAATGAGCCAGTCTCCTATCAGGTCTCTAACACTGTCAATCAGGGTTTTTGTTATCTGGTGCAAGCCAAGTCTATATCACATGCCCTGCCTTTCAAGATCAAGCCGTTATTGGTCACTCTCCCTTATCCCAAGCGCACAATTTTGAGTCACATTTCCCCATCCACTCGGAAAGGACCATCTTCATCGATCACTAAGGATGATAAATGTCGCATTTTCTACCTGACTTCTTCGGCATCCGCTATGTAAGATATTTGTAAGAACCTTGGGGCTACGACCACAGGTTCAGAATCGATCGCCATCCAACAACTTTGGGTTATTGAACCTGCCTCTCTCCGCCACTAGCTAGCCATCGGAGCCCGCACCTTAAGAATGTGCCTTTTCTCTTGGAACATTCGAGGTGCTGCGGCGCAGCATAGGAGGGACCGCCTCAGGTTTTACATTTGCAAATCCAAAGTTGGGTTGGTTTTCATTCAGGAAATTAAGGTGCAGAGTATCTCAGAATTTCAAATTAAGAGCTTTTGGACTATTCAATCTTTGCAACTTTAAATTTGTTTATCACCCTCCTCAGGCCGCTTACGAGGGCTTATATCGCTTTGGGATACATCTTTGTTCACGCTTTCTTCGTCAGTTATTGATCCAAGCTTCATTACCTTGACAAGTTACTGATTAGTTACTTTTTTATAGTGAATGTTTTTTGATAAATGTCTACACTCCAATTCTGGTACCCGATAAAGTACTACTATGAGCTTGTATCTTGTCTCTTATCTCGCGTACTCAGTTGCCTTGTCATGTGGCGGGTGATTTTAGTTTGGTTGGTTGTTTTTCCTATCATGTTATCGGTTGAGTCAGTGGATCAAGGTCCCTGACCCTTTCATTTCTTGAATTGTTGGGTAGGTCATGACTCCTTTCAAGACACCGTTGCAACAACTTGGTCGTCTTTTTCGGTCACATGTCAGCCTTGTTTTCGTTTGTGGAAGAAACTTCACCTTCTTAAAGGAAATTTGAAGGTTTGGAACTTAGGGATTTGTAGAAATTTGGATCACGTAGTGTCCACCTTGGAAAAATTCATTGACAATTTGGATCTTTTGGCCGAGTTGGGCAATCTTTCTTCGTCTGACCTTTCTCGCTGACCAGATTTGGTCTCGGGCCTGCATGAAAAATCACGAGCCTTATCCTCTTTTTGGAAGAATAATTCTTGTGTGCGATGGTTGGCCGAGGCTGATCGTAACACGAGATAGTTTCATCGTATTGCCCCATTCCGGTAAGCCCAAAACTGTATTTGGGGGGTTATGAACGGTGAACATTGGGTCTCTAATCTGGAAATCGTCAAAGAACTTGCGCAGGTTTCTTTTTTGACCAGTTATCTTCGTCTAACATGGATCGGCGCCCTATACGCGAAGGCCTCAAGTTTAAGCGACTTTTGGATGCAGTGAGAGCTGACACTGAGAAAACGATTACCCTTGATGAGATCCGCTTAGTTGTGTTCGGGTTTGATGGATCGCGTGCTCGAGTTTGGATGGTTTCTATCTCTTTTTCTTCTAGTTCGTTTTGGATATCGTTGCTCACGATGTTCTATCTTTTGTTCAGGGCTTTTTCGCTATGGGTTCTATTGGGAAGGGATTGAATTATACTTTTCTGGCTCTGATTCACAAGGTTGCTTCTCCATATGGATCTGTTGATTACTGACCAATCAACTTGGTTTCGGCGCCTTACAAAATCATCACTGAATTGCTCGCAAACCGAATTAAGCCTTATATAGGTGGTCTTATTAGTGAGGTGCATAGCACTTTCATCAAAGATCGCAAGAATCTTGATAATGTGCTGATTGCGGGTGTGATTATTCATTCACCTCGTGTTAATCGAACCCGTACGGTTGTCCTTAAGCTCGGCTTCCACCAAGCTATTAACGAGTTTGATTGGACTTTCATTGATTTTTGCCTACAATCAATGAGTTTTCGTTTAAAATTCAGGTTTTGGATTGAGAATTGTATGGCTTCATATATTTCTATCTTGGTCAATGGCTCCCCTTCACATGATTTCAAAGGTTCGCAAGGCGTTAAGCAGGGTTGCTCCCTCTCACATTTCTTTTCATTATTGTGGCGGAAGCTTTGCACTTATTATTGTTTAGGTCTGAAGAGCACGGTCGACTCCATGGACTTAAAATTGGGTCTTTCGATATCTTGCATCTCTAATTTGTTGATGACACAATTTTTATTTATTAATATCTCCAATTCGTCGAATTCGGTCCCTAACGTCAAGATGTGCTTCATTTATTCGAATACGCATCCGCCCTCTTCATCAATTACCATAAATCACACATAATAGGAGTTAATATCCCTTCAACCCGCACTAAATCCCTCGTACCTGATTCAGGTTGCCTTGTTGCCTCTTTACCGATCAACTATCTCTGCTTCAAATAATTGGAAGCGCATCCGCGTCGGGTTAGTTCATAGCAGAGTATCAGTAAAAAGTTTCAGATACAACTTGCTCTTTTACAGACAAAGTACATCTCTTTGGGAAGACGAAACACTTTAATTCGGTACACTGTTACGTCTTTGCCTCTACTCTATATGTTGTTTTTTAAAGTGCCTAAGAAGGTTATAAGCACGTTGGAATCCATCGAGCGAAAATTTCTTTGGGAAAGTTCTGCTAATCACCGCGGGGTATGCAAGATCCGATGGTCAACCGTGGTCTCTCGCTGTATTCATGGGGTCTCGACATCCGTCAATTATATCTTGCAAATTTAAGCTTAATGGCGAAGTGGTGGTGAGTACGCCACTCAACCGAACACTCTTTGGAAATATATAATTTACGCAAAATACGGTTGTGACCCTTTCTCTTGGTCTTTGCAAGAGTTAAGTACTCCTCTCCCGTCACCAATGTTGAGCTGCTTACTTGACATGCGTGACTTGCTGGATTTCATTTATTTTTTGAAGGAGCGGAGCATGCATTGGGTGATAGGAAATGGAAACACTATAAAATTTGGGGCTGATTTTTGGCTCACGGAAAGCCCCTTACATATTCGGCTTGCCCTTCTTTACTCTCTCTGTGCCTATAAATAATTTATTTATCCTTTGTGCTGGATCGTTTGGCTTCGGCCCCAGCTTCTTTGTTTCGTTGGGGACTTCGCGGCTGGGAGGCGGACAGCTTGGACAAGCTCCGATCATCGGTGACCTTTGTGACCCTAGTTGATGCTATTCCTAAAAAGTTTTATGGGTGCACTTCAGGTCTGGTTCTCAAGAAAAAAAGCTTTCGACATGTTATATCTCTAATCGTTATATGTTCTTTTTTCCTATCATAAGCCATTTGGAAGCCGGATATTCAAAATTCAATGTTGCGGTTGGCTCGCTGCTCTGCATAGTGTACCGTGCATGGAGTTTCTTGTTCGTCGCGGTATTTTTCCATGGGCCACAAACAACTTGTGTAAACTTTGTGGCTGCGACATCGAGACTTGCTCACATATGTTAATTTGGTGTCCTTGGTCCTTTCGAGTCTGGTGCAACTTGTTGGCTTGGTGGGGAGCGTAGTCAGTATTGCTTCATGTCTGTTACTCTCATTTTGTCTTGTACGTGGCGTTATGGCGGCATTAAACCGTGTCGTCGAGCTTGAGATTTTCTTTGCCTGATAAATTTTTGGCGCAAGCCATGGGTTGGTCTTTCAACAACACTTCTCGAGCGTGGAGAGGACAATCCTTCGCATCCAAAGTTTCAGTTTCTCTTTGATAAAGGGTTTTGATAGTTCATTTTGTATTTCTTTTCTGCTTTCTTGTTGGGTTTCTAATTTATCTACTTGCCTGGGTTAATGGACTTAGTTGACGTTTTTTTTTTGTACTTTTGGGTTGGATAAATAAAAGATACCGCTTGCTTATAATTAAAAAAAATGATCTCATCCCCGAACAATGACCCAATTGAGAGCGTCCTTATACATAAATTCATACAGTAGTAGTATATAATAATTTGTGAGAATAAATAAGGTGATATACTTCAAAATCTTTCTTGCAACGAAGCAATTTTAGAGCACCGTGTACATTAACTCTGAAATTATGACTTGGCTTTCCCAAATTCTCTTAACTCAAAACTTTTTATCTAATAATATTCAATATGACAAATAGTAATAAACATTACTTATATTATTACTACTATTAATATCTAATTAACTCTTCAATAATAATAATA
>JAYMTA010004692.1:0-12320 GCA_036897625.1 Pelargonium cotyledonis
AAATATATTACACTAATTAGTGTAATATATTTTTTGAAGGTAATTAGTGTAATATACTTGTGTTTGTATTCTCATGATCATGTTTTATAACAAATTTAAGTATTAATTAACTCATTATAATAATAATATATTGATTATTCTTAAAACTAACTTGTCATAAATCAAAATTTCAAAAAAAAAAATGTCATAAGTCAAACATAATTTTTAATTTGAAAGAAAAATAGTGATTTACATTTATATTAGCTAGGCTGCTAAAGAAAGAAAGAAAAATGAGTACGAAGTGATATGCATATATATATTATTTTATTTTATATAAAAAAAAGTGAAGAAGAAAAATAGTTCCTTGAAAATAGTTTTGCAAATTATTGATGAAGGTACTCAAGTTATTGATTATTTACCAATTATATTCTCTATATATAAAACTAGGGCATTTTGATATTTATTACCAGAACCATAATTCCATGAAGTTGGTGTCAGCATCAGTAACAATGATTGAACAAGGAATGAGGAGATTAATAGAAGCATTCATATAAATAAACATTCATGTGTTCATCATCAGAAGTAAACAGATTTGGCAGTACAGTTTTAAATTTGGATAAATAAATAAATATAGGTAGCTATATCAGATTTGCTACTATATTGCATTGCATGTGTGTGTGGATTCAATAATAAATTGATTGGCTTTTGTGATCAACTGTCATTCTCTAACAAATCCATATCAAACCCATTAATTTTTTTCTCTCTAATAACAGTACTATCCCATCTGCTCATGCTCGCTTGTATATACTTCCTAGGATTCTCTCTCACAGCAACCTTTTCAACTTTATTTATTTATTTATCAACACTACATTGCATAATGTACCTATCAACACAAAGTTTATTTCTCACTCTTATGTCCTTGTTTAATAGTACTATTGAAAAGTTGTAACGTGGTTGAAATGGTAAAGAGTCGTTTTAAAAGGTTTTCTTGTGCAATAGTTTGTTCAGATAAAATAACGTAAGAAGTTAATTCAAGAAGTTGAGTTTTGTTATTCAATATAGTAGTATGTTCGAATAAAAACAACATTCAAGAGATATCATTTGCTAAAATGACCCAATAAAATAGACTTGAAGTATTTTTTTTTTAAGTTTATAATATAAATCATAATATAGTATACAAATGCTCTGATCAACCTAGATGTTCAATGTATATCATAATAAACCGCAACCAATATATGGATTAAATGTGTAGTTTAATTTAAACTACTATGACATATATCATATTCAATCGACTCCTCGAATGCAATTTTTTTTTTTTTGGTACAAGAGGAAAGGAAAAAGCAACTAGCTTAACGAAAGAGACTCCTCAAGATCCAAAGGAACCAGCCTGGGCCAGCTCTTACCATCTCTATCATCTGCAAGCGCGTCTAGAGCAGGCGAAGGAGGACTTCTGAACTCCTTGTACACCTCGTTCCCATTACAGCCCAAATTATCCAGGCAATCAGCCACACGGTTCTGCTCACGATACACATGACCCAACCTCAACTCCCAAGCGCCCTTACAAAGCAAGCGAATATCATCCAGAATACCATCCAGATTACTGCCACCATTGCTACCAGAAATAAGGTGCAAGATAGTTTCAGAGTCCACCTCACACACCACCTTCTGGTAACCTTCGATCCAAGCCATCCGGAGCCCCACCCTCAAAGCCGCGATCTCCGCCACAGTGACAGTGCACATCCCAACTATACCAACAAACCCCACCAGCCAGCGACCCAAAGCGTCTCGCAGGACACCTCTAATACCAGCGCATCCCGGATTTCCTTTGGAGGCCCCATCACAATTCAATTTAACCCAACCCTCATGAGGCGACTTCCAAGCCACTAAAACCTTTGATTTGAGTCTACTCATAACTCCAACATTCAGCGCCCGATCCACAGAGGAGGCATACTCTACCACGCTTCGAACCGGGTTGTAAGGGATTTGATACCCATCCTGCAGGACAGAACCGCACCTCCAGCACCATATGCTCCACACTCCTGCTCCAAACAACGTCCCCCAACTGGAAGTTGCTCCTGCAGCTTTTGTGTCAGCAGCAGAAACATTCAAGTTGATCCAATCGCCTACCGAGGCATTGAAAAACTGACTGATTAACGTCGGAGGAACAACGGCAGCCCAAACTCGTTTCACGAGGTCTCAATCCCTTAAGATATGGATGGAGTCCTCGGTAGCAGCTCTACATAAGATACAAGACGGCGAAGAACAAATCTTCCTTTTCTCATGGAGATCATTAGAAAGCAACTTGTCTTACTTGGCCAACCATAACAGATAAGCCCACTTAGCTGGACCCTTAAATTTCCATATTCTATCCCATTCCAATTGCCTTGGGTGAGTCGGACTAACCAATGCCTCATAGGCTGATTTAACAGTGTAAACACCAGACTTATCAAGATTCCATATCAACTTATCCTCCACCCAACCATTCCAATTGATGGGGATCCCTTGGATTTTAGCAAATTAATCTCGAAGGAGCCACTTCAACAAATCTTCAGTTAGCCAGCCCATATTTTTCTCAATGAAGTCAGCTACATTGAGTTCTTCCGGAGCATTGATGTCGAGGTGATCAGTTAAGGCCTTGCCCTCAACCCAAGGGTCCAGAAAAAAGTTAATCTTCATACCATTCCCAACCCGCCAGATGAGTCCTTTTTCAACCATAGGGACACAATTATATATACCTCTCCAAACGCACGAGCATCCCGGCTTGCAACCTGCCAGATTCGCAAGACTAGTCGTATTATACTTGCTAGCAAGAAGCTGAGCCCATAACTTATCAGGTTGCATTAAAATCCTCTAAGTTACCTTCCCCAGAAGGCCCTGGTTCAGTACTTCCATCGACCTAATCCCCAAACCTCCAAAATGCTTAGGAGTACAAACAGATTTCCAAATCACCAAACTGATACCGCTATTCTCATCAGTTCCTCCCCACAGGAAGTTCATATTTAAGGCATCCAGACGACAACAAGAGACCAAGGGAAGTAATTCAGTTTGCATAACATACGCTGGGATTGAAGAAGTGGCTGATTTAATAAGAGTCGATCTTCCCGCAATAGACAAGTGTTTAGCTTTCCACGAGGCTAAGCGCTGACCAACTCTGTCCACAATATAATCAAAGTTTGCGGCCTTAAAAGCTTTGCAATGAAGAGGAACCCCCAAGTAGAGTCCAAGGTCCGCGGCAAATTCAATGTTCAGAGCACCCCTGATTTGATTTCGAAGAGTGGCACTGACAGCTTCCGAGGTATAGAATTTCAATTTTGCAAAGCTAACTTTCTGACCAGATGCTTTACAAAAATTTTCTAGAACACCATTCATTACATGAGCCTGCTTCACAGTCGCCTCTCCAAACAGTAAGAGGTCATCAGCAAAAAATAAATGGGAAACCTCAACCCCCCCTCTATTTGCAACAGCTGAACCTCAGACATTATTATCGACCTGTTTCTGAATCAGGAGCCCCAGCCTTTCCATACACAACACGAACAAATAAGGAGATAACGAATCCCCTTGACGAAGGCCTCTTTGAGGACCAAAACTCTTATTTCTATGACTGTTCCAAAGCACCGAAAGAGACATAGTACGCATAGAAAACATAACCAGCCTCACCCACTTTGCTGGGAACATGAAAAAGTGCAGAGTCTCTTCAAGGAAGTTCCAATCCACTCTATCGTATGCTTTCTCGAGGTTGATTTTCACCGCCATGTAAAGCTTCCCAAATTTTTTTGTATGAACAGTATGGATGGCCTCCCAAACCACAAGAATGTTATCACTAGCATTCCGCCTCGGAATAAAGCTACATTGGTTCATAGAGACCATGTCATCAAGAAACGGTCGAACCCTATTCACCAAAAGCTTAGTCATCATTTTAAAGAGCACACAACATAAACTGATAGGACGGAACTCCTTTAGAATCATCGGAGCTTTAGTTTTTGGAATTAGCACCAACAAGGTCTTATTCAATTCTTTCAAAAAATGCCCTGACTCGAAATTGGTTTTGACAAATTCTATAATTGGGTTGTGCAACCTATGCCAAAAATATTGATAGTAACCTGCTTAAAAACCATCTGGACCCGACGCTTTCCATGGATGCATATAAAAAAGGGCTTGGCGAACCTCCTCAAGAGTGACCGGAGCATCCAAAATCACCCTACACTCCTCTGTGATTTCTGGCCTCTTGGTCGGGGTAAAACGACCCTGAGAAACTCCTTCCAGAGAGTAGGATATTTGAAAGAAATTAACAGCCATCTCTTCTAGGTTGGACTCATCCGAACACCAGTTACCATCTTGATCCTAGAGAGTGCTAATTCTATTGTTTCTTCTTCTAATCACTGTGCTCAAGTGGAAAAAGTTTGTGTTTCTTTCACCTTTCACAATTTGGTCCTCTCTACATTTCTGGAGCCAAAGAGTCTCTTTTTGGGAAAGAATAATATCATATTCTTTAAGCAGCTCCTGCTCCAGCACAAAGAGCTGGTGTGAATGATCATAAATCTGCTGCTTGTGGAACCCCTCAATACGCACTAAAACTATTTTTTCCTTTTGAAGATATTACCAAACACCTCCGAATTCTATTTCTTGAGTTCCGAGGCTAAGGTACGGAGATACGCTGCAAACTTCCCGGCATCAGGCATACCGGCCTTCTCAATCACAGAATTCACTCTTCTATTATATAACCACATGGCTTCAAATCAGAAGTGTCTAACTCTCCTTTCCCCGTTATGTTGGCCTAGGAGAAGGAAAATCGGGTTATGATCGGATTGCGTCCTCGGCAAGTGGCGAACATAAGCGTCTGGATAAAGAATTCTCCAACTCCAATTGCAAAGAACTCTATCCAAGCGCCTAATAATTTTGTCAACCCCCGACCTCATATTGGTCCAAGTATAAGGGTGACCCACGAAACCTATGTCAATTAAACCCCCAGCAATTTGCAATTGTCTAAATAGAGCAGCCTTGTACTGATTGACAGGTCTTCCACCAAAGGCTTTCGAATCCCTTTACACTTCACTCATGTCCCCGGCCACCACCTACAGAACCTGAACTTGAGCTGTAAATTGAAAAAGACTTTCCCAAAGCATCTTCCTTGTGACCTAATACGGACTAGCATATAGACAAGAAAGAATCCAAGGAGCTTTACCATCCTCACACACCTCTAAATGCACTAACTGATTGGAAATCCCAGCCACTTTAATCGACTAAGGGCCCGTCTTCCATAGGCACCAAATGCCTCCTGCCCTACCAACCACATCTACACCAAACCAGTTATGAAAGCCCAGTTTCACACATAAACTATTAACTCTAAAAGCATCAATTCTTGTTTAAAAAAGAATCAGCAAATCCATTATCTGCGATCGCACCAGTTCCCTGATCGCAGTGCTTCTGGAACGGGAGCCCAATCCCCTACAATTCCAGAATAAAAAATTCATTAAAACTTACTTGGATTGGGTCCGAGTCAAGCCAAACTCGGAAATGACAACCTTATCCTTATCCATAGCGCATGCTTCTCCTACTCCGAGCAGCGCCTGAGCGGCCTTGTTCAACAACGTACCAGCAGCCGCAAATTACCCAGCTACACCGTTGGGTGGGTTCCGGCGATGGACTTCCCCATCTCCTCCTCCCACAATACCCCACGGATTCACCATTGGGTCTTTTACTGATCGGATTCCACCGCTCGCTGAGGTTCCAAGATGACTTCCTTGACCACGAGATGCAAAACCCCTAATCGTCAGTCCTCCCATGGTACCCATTCTTCCTTCAGCAAGGTCCTTTTGGTCAACAGCTATACCGACAGTGGGAAGATAGACTATGCTCAAGTCATTTGGTAAACTTTGGGCCTGACTCAGAATTGGCTGAACTGGTGTGTGATGTTGGGAACGGGCCCGAGGTGAAGTGGGCTTACCTGAGTTAGCATTGGGCTTATTATTAGCTGACGGCCCACCTACAGATGGGGATTTCACAGATTTACCACTAACACTCCCTCCTCCAAGTGACTTCCCCTCCACTGCAGTTTCCTTTTGCGGTATAATATCTATCACCTCCTGATCTTCCTTCAGACTTAAAGCCGTAAATCTAGACCCATTACCTGCCGGATATGCGTGAGAATTCCTTTTGTCCTTATCCTATCCTTTTGATTGTGATCCCACCCGTGATCCTCGGCGTGGAACCACCATCCAGCTACCAAACTTACCGGCTTCCCCTCAGCCGCCGATGAGTCCACTGGAGTTGGGGTCTGCATCATCGGTTGACCCCCATTGGTCCCTTGTTCCTACGGCTACTCAGTTTGCTGGCTACCAACACCACCCCATCTGTCTGACCTGTCGGCACTGTAACTGGGGCCGATTCCACTGTAAAAGCCACCGTCAACTGCCGCCCATACTGACACTTCTTGTCCCTATGACCTGCTCGCCCACATGCGAAGCAAATAGTATGAAGCCCTTCATAGGATACCAGTTGCCAGTGGCCATCCCAATTAATTCTCGAAACTAGAGGTTTGCTCAGGCCAATCTCCACACAGACCCTCGCAAAATGACCTCGGGAAGCCAACCTCGCACTAACATCCACTTTGATGTGTTTCCCCAACGCCTTAGCCACATTCAACAACAGATTCTCATGATAGTAGTCCAATGGAAGGCCCAGAAAACGTACCCATATAAGAGTCTTATTAATGGTATCAAAGGATGGTCGAATATCTGGAATCCAAGTACGAACGGTCAAGTAATAGCCAAAGATAATCCATGGCCCCTCTTCCATAACATGTTTGTAGTCCTGGAAGAGTTGGAATCTGGCTGCGTAGTAACCTTCTTCCAGTGGAATAAGATCAAAGTCCCCGTGGGGATTCCAAAGCTTGGTTACTCGGTCCTCCATCGTGCTCCAGTTTAGGTTACAACCCAGGAGTTTTATGATCAGACAATCATCCCATTCACTAATAAGTTTCTCTTTCATTCGTGTAAGGACCTTCAGCGTCGGCAAACCATCCTCAGAGTAATGAATCAGTGGTTCATAATCTGTCAGCCTAGCGTTAATATCTGCCATTCTCGCCTCCCTTTGTTTCTCGTAAAACATCAAATTCTCCTTGAAACTCATCCTGGGCAGATCATCTAGATGAGCCATCACATCTTCCTGGACATCCTGCATGGACGCATCCGTCTCGCCAGTACCTCCACAGTCGGGATTCTCAGTTATCATCGAATCAGGTTGCTCCCTCTGCTTCGCTTTTTTCGTGGAGCGCGCCAGAAGATCATTCTCCTCTGTGGTCTTAGTCGCCGTATCCCCGGCAGGCACACCATCCGAAGTTCTCGGAACCATCTTTTTGTTGTTCGAATGCAATTTTAAAAACAACATATAACATTTTATGCATTTCAACAAATAATTCAATATACTCTTATTTTAAATTTTGTTTACTTCCAAACATGTACTTGTAAAAGCTCATGGATCTGGTTATATATGCCTCCTCATCTCAGGTACCATGTTAGTCTTGAATGACCATAAATACAAGACTAGACTAGACTAGACTATAGACTTGTGATTTTTTCTGCAGATGGTCAAATTATTGACAATATTGATCATGAATGTGAGCATAATGTAAACAGTGTATGAGCTCAATTATTCACTTAACATTCATGTATTGATGTCATCATGATGATCATGGTCCTTGTTTTCTATTTGTAGAAACTCAAGCACTAGTGATGAATTTTCATGTCTGCCCTCATTGGACTAACTTAGTAATTATGTAATAGATAAAATATTTCTACTATTCTTGTATTTGTTTTTATTTTAAAATTAATCTTATTTAGGTTTCGCCTCTTTTTGATCTTTGAATTTGTACATTTTTATTTTTTTAGTCTAACTAACTTGTCAAGTTTTAACTAACACATAAGCGCTGACTATCAAGTCACCCACGCCACGTCATAAATCACTGCCACGTCAGCCGAGCACCAAACTCGCGGTGAAACGCTGTGCTTTTTTTTTTTGGTTTTAAACTATCAAAACGACAACGTTTTGATTGTCTGAAGCCCACCCAAAAAAAGGCGATGCGTTTCACCTATTCACCCAAATCGTCTTCTTCTCTTGCTATCTTCTCCAACCTTTGCGCAGACCCAAAAACCATGGATCCCGATTTTTTTCATAAAATCCGATTTGAATGCGTGTAGTAGCAGGGTATCGATTCGCAGTGCAAGAAGACGAATCCTCTTTGTTTAAAACTGACGATTCGCAGGGAATCGGTGGCGCTGGCTACGGTGGTGGCCGTGACCGCAGATATGGTGGTGGGTATTCCAGGGGGGGTGGCGACACCGGTGGCAGCCTGGAGGAATTAAATTTTAGGCTTTAATGGTGCGCTTTGTCCGTTACAGTAGTTAGGTTTATGGTTAAACTTTGTTTGGTTGTGGTGATTATTGTTCTCAAGTTCTTTGTTTTTGACCCATGGCTTATGTTATTGTTTCTGATTGTTGGATCTGGTTTGATACAAATATTATATAAAATCAAGTACCATTCCTTCCTTCTGTTCTTTTAAATGTTGTTAATATTTACAATTTCATAGCTTTTTGTATGGAGATGTTCTTCAATTCCGATTAGGTGGTTTAGTGCAATGTCTTTTTTTCTTTCTAAAAATATATATTGTTGATTTTAACTTTAACATACTTCATGTAATGATCTAGCGAAGATCACCAATGACCCAATTCTGAAAATGATCTAGAAAAGAATCGTCAGTTTTAAACAAAGGGGGTTGATTTTTGCACCATTGAAACCAAACCCACAGCTCAAAGAAATAGGCGTTTCACCACGTTGAGGATTCTCGGCTGATGTGGCGGTGAGTTCTGACATGGCATAGGTGATGTTGCAGTCAACGCTTACGTGTAAGTTGATGCATGCAATGACAGATCAGTTAAACTAAAAAAATAAAAATATACAAGTCCAGACATAGAAAGAAGACAAAACCTTAAATAGAAGCCCAACTCTCAAATAAATACAGGTACAAGAGTTCTAGAAACATTTTACTTAATTAACAGCTCTCATAAAAGGCTGGACAACTTTTCATTACACATCCCACTCACGTCCTTTTTGAATGATAAGGGAACATACATACTGTGCAGCATCAGCAGTACATGCAGTAACTCTCACTCTCATGGGGACTAGGATTTAATTTTCAGGAGTTTGATGCATATTAATTTCTGATTCATCAAGACAAGTTGGACAAAACGCTTTAATCGTTTTTTTATTCTTTTGAAAGCCTCGTATTCGAATCGTCATGTTGACGATATGTGGTGGGTTAGATAGAGTTCAAAAGGACGAATTGGAATACTACAATGCCGAAACAATTATTTATAAAACAACAACTTCAAACAACTCACGTACAATTTTAAACAAAACAAATATCATAAACAAAATAATTTTTTCTAGAATTCTATCAACAATTGTTTATAATACTTTTTTTTCTTCTTCTGAATGTTTTAGAATTTCATGTACAATTATTTTTAAAATTATTAACGATTATATATATGCAAGTGAGCTAAACGTGAAATATCACCCTACATACTGATACTCTCGCAACAAATATGAATGGAAGTAAATTTTCACTATGGAAAAAGTTGCAAACAATTACGAAAATCATATTTTATATCCCACATTTGTAAAAGAAATTTTTATTGAACCATTTGTAACAACCAAACAATAATATGAATATTTTTGTCAAATTTCTATAAAAAATTCATTTTATAATTGAAATATATATATATTTACGAAGTACGAGCTGAAAAACGGGACCATCAAAACTGATCAGTCATCGCAATATCCATTTTCTTGTGACATGCACGAGACCAAACTGCTGTTGAAGCAGTGATATATGTGCATCAATCATCATGATATGTCATGGACATGCATGTAGATTTTTAGCAACAAAATCTAGTGAAAAGCTTATATACTGTCTATTGAAAGTTACTTTTGACAGAGACATCCAAGGTTTTTTTCTCAGTGTCTTATATACAGAGTTTCCCATTTTTCTAATAACCCAATAATGTTTTAATTAATTAAATATGACATAGCTACCAATATTTAGTCATGTTTTATTGTACATGTCTCTAATATGTCCCCCAAATGGTATGTATTTTTGTTGCAAGGAAATTAAGAACATGTTAGCTTATTAGCTAGAAGTGCATGCCATATGGTAGTATAAATTTGGACCCATCACATCAGAAAATAGCCCCAAACTAACTTGTATGTGTCCTTCTGATCATGGAGCTATATATATAGATATATAGTGATGTGTATGTAAATAATATATAAATTTTGAAAGATTTGGGTAAGTGGGTATGGTCCCTTTTGTGGTGGTCTCCATGCATATTTTTATATGATATTATTGTATTAATTAACTGATCAAGTGTGGATTCATGCTTGTAGTTGTTTGTCTCTTCTTTTCAAATTTTCAAATTATTTATACACATTAAGGAAAATGACTAGTTTTGAGATAGAGAAATGAAAAGGAGAAAAAGAAGTCTAGAGTAGTGATTTGGTGCATAAACAATTCAAGGATGTGCCAAAAAGAGGGGATGAATATTTAAAGATGACAAAGGTGAAAGTTGGTATATGGGAATACATGCATGTACAAGGAAGATGCGTACCAATCACTATAACATCAAAACTAAGCTAGCAACACCTAGTTGCATCGTCGTAACTAAATCTATCATTTAACTATCGGTAAAAGGTGCAAAATGGTTCATGAACTATATAGTTCGTGTCATTTTGACCCATGAACTATTAAGCGGTTCATTTCAGCCGAAAAAATAAACGAAAAAGCTATTATAGTCCAAATATTTTCAAAAACCGAACCCGTCAAGACATTCCCTCAAAATACTAATAGAATCCGTTAAATCCTGATGACGTATAAGTTTTTAAAAGATATATATATTTTTTTTAAACCGAGCCCGTCAGGATATGTTCGTATTATGTTGTTGGTTAATTAGTTAAATTTTCTATAAAGTAATGAGCTAAGTTGTATATATATGTTTATTTCGATTACCTATTTTTGAATAACTCACTCACATTTACACTGTTCATAAATTATATTACAAACATTCTTTAACTTCTCGAGCCCTTCCAAATATCTTTATCAGCAAAGAAGGCTCTATCTTTTGGCATCTCCTATCACTTCCACCGATTATTCACTTTTTTGCAATAAGTTTACATTCTTTCTATCCTCAAAAGCTTTGAGAGTTTAATTACTTCTTTTCTCAATAGAAAATGCAACTTTAATCATCAAATATCCAGAAATATATATATTTTTTAATTCTTGTGTTGTAACTTTAGAGACAACTCACTATGTTTTTGTCTTAACCTTTTCTTTCTAATTACAATTAAATAGCATCTAGTTAGTTTATTCACTGGTTTTCGAGTGACAAGTGTGTGTACTCAATTTTATGAATATTGAAATTAATAATTTTAAAGTTTCCATCATTTCTCTGTCATTTTATATATATTTTTTTCTCAAATTCCCATAAAAAGGCCATAATAATAAGGAAATATATTTTTTCATGTATTTTCACATGTATTTCATATTTCTAATAAAAATGTTTAGAGTATAAAATAAATGAGTTTCAATATTTTAATAAATTTATTACAAATGTTAATATTTTGTACTTATTTTATTATAGATCTTCTAAAAAAAAATCGATTAATTTTTTTAGTAAAGTTTGTGTATTATAATAATCTTTTACAATTTGTTAGTGTATAACTCATAAACGTTTGTATAATAAAGATCGTAAATATAATTTTTCTTCACTTAAATCGATATATGTAAGTAAATATATTATAATATTAAAAAATATCCATTTTTTACCTTAAACATTTTCATTAGTTATACAAAATACATGTGTGAATACTCCTCCGAACAATAATATTATTGATGTGGATAATAACAAGGAGGTTGTTAGTTTGAATCAAATAAAAAAAGGTTGATGCTAAGCCATCTAAGTACTCAATGAAAAATAAATAAATTAGCTCATTGTTCTACTCCTATAAATTCATGAAATATGAATGGTGTTATATTCTCATTAATTTAACTTATTATAGCAAAAAATAATATATATGACTATTATTCTTTGGGTATAATAACAATAATTATTATTGCTTTGAATTACATTTAAGTAGATTGACCTTCTATTTTAACTATTCCGTAAGTTTAAAATATTTTAGGAAATGTTTTAATCATATGCATGGGGTAATGTATGTAACAATATTAACAAATGTATGGAGGTATCTCTTCTCGGGCACCACTGTTAAATTTTGGACGGTGGTCGGGCATT
>JAYMTA010004693.1:0-12317 GCA_036897625.1 Pelargonium cotyledonis
TTTATTAAGTTAGAGATTGAGTTTGATTTTGGAAAGATAGTTGGAGATTTGATTTTAAAATAATAAAAAAATCTGGAAAATTCATGTTCCGGTCGCCGAAATCTTCAAACTATGAATTTGAAGATTCCGGCGTCGGAAAATTCATAGCTTTGAAGATTCCGGCGCTAGAAAATTTATAGCTTTGAAGATTCCGGCGCCAGCAAAAAGATGAAGATGATGATGATGTGGCGTGGTGGCGTGGCAAAAAAAGTGACGTGGCGTAGTGATGTGGCGTAGTGACGTGGAAAAATCACTGACGTGGCATTCGGTTACTGGCAATAGTTCGTAAATTGGGTGTAAAAAAGAAAAAATTGTAGTACAGGGTTCGAAACGGCTAAATTTTGAGGGTAGAGGGTAACATAGAAAAAACACACAGTCCAGAGATCTGGAAGTATATAACCCTTTTTTCTTTAAAAATGTGGACATGAAGTTCAAATATGCATTTTTCTCTCATATCATAATAAATAATACTCCATCCGTCCAAAAATGAGTGTTTTGTTTCCATTTTTTACAAAAATTAAGGATTACTAGATAATTTAGTGTGTTTTCAATATTACCCTCACTTTCCCACCTACACCACATGTGGAGATTTACCCACGTGCATAAGTGATAAGGGTAATATGGGAAAAACAATAATATAATAGCCTAAAAATAGAAACAGACACTCATTTTGGGACAAAAAATTTAGACAAACATGACACTCATTTTGGGACGGAGGGAGTATAAACTACTTAGCTAAAAATCTAACCACAGTGTAGCTTTACGAAATGAGGATGCTATAGTGCAGATATCATGCCAATTCCATTTGCAAACTCACTAGTTAATGACACATAGGTATGAAGACATAAAACAATATGTATAATAGTAAAGATATAGCAAATAATAGCTTAATAATTATTTGTCAATGTAAAATATACAACGGTCCACTATGGAATGGAAATCTACCTAATTACCTTTCATATATATATTTGCAGTCTTGTCCAGCATCGATCATGGCTCTTGGCCAAACATCTATGTCAACTCATGTCGCTTTCCTCTTCTGTACAAGTTGACTCATAAGATAATTCTGATAAATTTTCATCCTCTTCATCAACCTCTGATCCCTATACAAATGAAAAGATCATACTGATTAATTATGAAGATTATAATAAGAAATAATAACTCCAAAGTGAAGCCATGTCTTGTGAAGAGGTCAATGCCACCCTTATGGCAAGTAGATTGTTGAAATTCGAATTAATGTTTTCGTTTGAGAATTCCAAAGCTTTAATTACAGAGTTAGTAGAAAATATTCTTCTTCAAAAACATACAAATATAAAAACACGCACAAAAACATATGTTTTGTTTATGTAATTTGTGGAAAGTATGTCAATCATATCATGGATATAGTACTAATTGATTAATGGAATACCCACAAGCATATCTTTTCTTCCAAAATTCTATGTATAGTGGTGTTAAGATCTTCCACCAAAGGGTACTTCTTGGATAGAGTCATAACATTCTTTAGCATGGGCGTGTTTGGAACTACCAAAGTAAATGTCTCCAATCTTGGACAACCAGTCACAACAACCTTTTTCAGGGACGGCAAATCCGAGGTATAGCCTGGAGTAGCGCAAAAGCTCGTGAGATTTGGTAGGTTTTTTAATGTGAGATGGTTTACTTGAGGCAACTTAATTGTTTTCGTGCCGATCTCTTCACCTTCATATATTCTTGCACTCCAATGTCTTTGATAACATTGCTCTTAGTGACACAAATTTCCTCTACACTCACAATTTCTTCCACCATGCGGCAGTTCTCTACCGTGAGTCTTTTTAGATTCAGTAGATGTTTGGCTATAGAAGGTGCAAGTAAATTCTTCAAATTGTGGCACTGTCCTACATACAGCTCTCTTAGATTCTGAAATCTTTGACTTAATATTTCTGGGATACCCTTCATCCAAATGCATGTCAGCTTCTCTAAGTTGATTACCTTCAGTTCTGTTAATTGTGGAAGCTCTATGACATTTAGGCCTTGCTCAAAGACAAATATCACTTCAACTGATCCGCAGCTTAATATGCCAAGTTTTTTCAGCTTTGGTAAGCTTTGAATTATATGCAACCAAGCTGCAGCAGCTGGAAAATTTAGAAGATTTTGCAGCTCCAAAGATTGTATCTGACAGAAGTATCCAGGTGTACTCTTCTCATCCAATACTAGCATATCCATAAAGCTCTCCATCCCATCAATCAGCATATTCATATTTAACACGCTTACCTGAAGAGTAATCATTTCAGTTCAGTTAATTGATGATGACAGATATACACACACTTGTCCAATAACTAAGAGAAATTTAATCATATAAAAAACTGTATATGCATACCTTTTTATTCTCAATCACCGCTCCTCGTAGTACTGATGAATAGAGTAATGAAAAACAACTAGATGCTTTCAGTTTGGGACATCCAACAATTCTTATTATTGTCACTGATAAGTCAATTGCATTACATGCATCAATCCCCTTGAAAATCCATTTAAGATTTGAATTATTTTCAAGTATCACAAGTTTTAATTTAGGGAACAGAACTGTTTTATTTATCATGGCGGATGCTGTTTGTGCTGCTGACTTTGTTTCATCATTGATTTCTTCGTAAGTACATAGATCATAAAAGGAAGCACCAGATAACTGTTGAAGAGTGTGACAGTCTTGAACCAAGTGCTGATTTATCTTAAATCTTCCAAACCCACTTCTAAGTAGAGCCGCTTCTGTCCCACACTCACAGTCAAAATCCTTGGCAAATATCTCTTCCATCATCGAACAATTTTGAATGTGCAGAATTTGGAGTTTTGGGAACGGAACTGATCTGGTAGTATTTGGAAAGAGAGAATGCAGGTTGAAGACTGGCGCAGTTGTGAAGACATACAGCTGTAAGGTCTTTAGTTAAAGCGGCTTCTATGATGACATGATTTGGATGATGATCATGAGGACCTATTCCCATGTTGCATATGTGGGTCAGCTTTGGTAAATCTCCTAAAACCAAACCTTTCAACCCAAAAAGAGCCGCTGCATCTATTCCCTGCTCACAGTCAAATTGAAATACAACACCCAGCGAGTCACACTTGGATACTTTGAAGACCTCTGCCATTTTCTCCCCTTCATAGGATAATGCCAAAACATTCTTTAGTCTATGGCAATTGGTGACCTCCATTTCTCCAATAGTAGCTTGTGTTTTGGTATGCCATATGATCTCACAATCGATATTGTTTATTGCAAGTATGTTAAGTTTAATCGAGCTCACCTGAAAATTAATCATTACGTACATATCCTAGTGCTAAATGTATTACTCAAGACATAAATAAAAGGTGTTATAAGAAGAATTTCAGAATGAATTATTAAAACACTTACATCCTCGTTGAATAAGTGGTCATGCGATACTATGCCTGCATAATCAACAACCCCGCTACTAAATGTCTTCATGTTAGGACAAATATCCAAGACAAGATATTTCAGAGACATCCAATCAAGAGTATATTTCTTCCCAGTGAAAAAGCCTATAAGATTTGAAAGCTTTACCAAACGAAGATCGGCCAATTGAGGAAACAAAACATTCACGGCTAGCTCCTTTCTTCTCTTCTTCTCCTTTCCCGACAATATGTTCCATACTTTCACAGTATAGCACCTCAAGAATCTTTAAGGTATGAAAGCCCCGACATGCTAGTGCACCATTCTTCCACATATTTCAACTTAGGCATATCAATTACGTGCAATTTTTCCAGTTGGGGAAATATTGTATTTCTTGCACTCTCCAGCTTTCCTTGTTCCACATTATCATGGTCAAATAAAACTTCCATGTTACGACAAGATCCAACGTTGATAGCTCGTAAGTTCTTAAGTAGTACCTTGCAGTCAGGTGGCTCGTAACATTCCGCTTCTCCGGTGTCAGTCCCTGCAACCTGTTAAATAAATGTTATTTTATTAGTACTAAGCGAACACCACATAGATTTGAAAAAAGTAAATATATTTTTAATCTTCATACAATATGTACAGCTGTCATAGCTCCCTTCTTGTCTTCTTCTCCTTTCCCAACAATATGTTCCATACTGTCACATTCCTCCACTTTAAGAATCTTTAAGTTCTGAAAGCCTTCACATGCCTGCGCACCGTTCTTCCACACCTTTTTCAACTTTGGTAGGCCACGCAAATGCAATTCTTCAAGGCAGGGCTATGTTATCACAATATGCAACTTTGAGAAATCGCAATTTTTGAAGTTGCTTGGTTGAGTCAGTTGGCAGTAGTGTAGAAGAGCTGGCACTAGGCTCATATCATTCTCCTCCCACAACGCCAGCCCCTGTAACCTGTTCAATAAATGATATTTTTTTAGTACAAGTGCAATCTACAAACTAATAAAAATATGTTCAATTTCCGAAATATTTAGTAATTAATGGTCCAATTGAAATTATGAGGCTACCCCATTGAGGTACGAGAAAAAAAAAATTCTTTTTCCTTTTATCTTATGAGTTAAATATTTATGCATCCTACAATATATATTGTCAGAAAATTTGAAAATAGTTCTTACAAGTTTTTGAAAGTAAAATAGTTCTTACAAGTTAGTTATAAACTTTTTTTTTTAAGAATAGTTATGAACTGTTTCTAATGAATAAGCTCTTACACATTTCAGAACTTTTGGTTTAGACCCACCTTAAAAATTTGTAATTAAAAATGACAAATTTAAGCAATAAAAATATTTTTTAAAATAAATTGAAATCATGATCACATCCCTCCTGAAAATATAATACAACATTAACAAAAAATCACTCAAATTTTCAAATCAAATACATGTATTCAAACTCAACTTAAAGATAAAACTATTAAGCGGGTTTATATTGTCACATCATAAACTTTTAAACATTGAACACATGTGACAGAAATATATGTTTTTTGTTAAGATTATAACAAAAACAGACTGGTGCTCAGGATGTGGAGTTTACAATAAAAATGCATAGTTCAACAACGGGTCTCCAGGGATCCTACCCTATACCTTGATAGCACCTCTTTGCTCTATATTTTTGCACTGCTGAACATTTTAACACTTCAAAAATAACTCATAAAAATGCTTAGGAATTTTTTCTATAAGATGAACTCCTATACAATTTTTTTTTTTTTTTTTTTTCAAAAAGCATAATGTTCTCTCTTGTGACGAGTGTTTGCAAGCTAACAACAGTAGCATTAGCAATAATGACAAAGTTCAATCACAAATTTTGCACTTTTCCCTACATTGTTTGATAACATGTAAACATAAATATAAAAAATTGAGGAGCATATTTAAAACTAGGGATAATTACAAATAGCTACCCTGTAATTGACACATTTTGTAACTGAATACTCCAAACTTTTTTTCCTAACTATTGCCTACCTTATATTTTCCATCACTCTTTCCGTCCAATGAACCGTCAATTAACACACACAATGACCAAAATACTCTTTATCCATTTTGACTAGTGACTACCATGTACTTACAGTATATGTCAAATGTATTTGTGTTGGTTGAACAAATTTTAGGTTTCTGTAGGATTTGTGTTGAAAATGTGTTGAGTTTGTGTTGAATTTATGTTGGTTGAACAAAAATAAGTGAAATTTTCGGCTCCGTTTTGAATTTTCCGACGAAACTTTGAAGTTCCCGGCGGACATTCATAAACTTGTTCTTGACCAATGAAAAAAATAAAGGGTAAAGTTGTCATTTTAACAAATTTTGAAGTCATGTGTTGTGCACATGATGAGAGAGAGTGTTTTTCTATCAAAGTTAACTGACCAAATGGATGGAGGAAAGTACATGACAGTCAATAGTTACGAAAAAAGTATAGGGTAGTTAGTTGCAAAATGTGTCAATTACAGGGTAGCAATCTCTAATTATCCCTTAAAACAATCAATATTTTAAAAAAAATTAAATGAAAGCAAATAAATTTTTTATTGATATATTTGTAAATGTTAATATAACTAATTCATGAGTGATTTGTAAAGAAAAATCTAATAGTTATTGTAGTAATGGTATGTTTAAAAAATATTAATGAATGGGGGCAAATTTACTATAACTATTGAAATATATAGTGTAATTAAAGTTTTATTTGCCAGAAAAGTATGCATTTTATTAAGATATAAGATTTATTTGTAATGACATAAAATTTAAGTGGAGGGAAGATATATGAGCTTTATTTAACTTTGTGGTGCTTATGTAATTACTTAAACTAGGGGTAGGTGCCTTAATTTTTTATCGGCCTTAACCATGAGGTTTTTGAAGCGGGCCCGCGATCATCACCTTTAAGCTACACCACACTCAAACGAATCCTCATTCGAGCTGAGAAACGTAGACTCATTAGGGTGACAAAACTCTCCCTACCAAACACACATGCATTCCTTGGGTCTCAAACGTGAGGCCTCAGATTAAGCTGGAACAACTTCTTGCCAATCGATCCAGCGTCCGGTGGTCTTAATTAAAACAATATACTCCGTCCTTTCCAAATTGAGCATCAACTTTCCCCATTTTTTTTCTTTTGTAAAAATGAAGTACAAGTTAGTTAAGATTGAATTTCTATCTTACAATAATTTTTTTAATTTTTTTTTTATTTTTTGAGAAGGTGGATGGAGAGAGTACAATATAAAATTCATAAATAACAAAACAAACATACCTCTGTTGTGTACGTTAATGGTGTCGCTTTGAAAAAACTCTTCAGATTGTTTAAGTCGAACAGCACCAAGTGCGTCAACTGAGGATGCTCAAATGCAACATTAGATTTGCACAGAGCAGTTAACTTTGGCAATCTTGATAGGTACAAGCTGGTTAGTTGAGGTAGCTTAACTGTAATTGTACCTCTTGCTGCTCCCTCACCCTCACTGTTGCTGCTGCACCTACTGTCCAGAGAGAATACTTCTTCAACCATGCAACAATCAGTTACCTCTAAACTTTCCAGTTGTAACAAAGATCTAGCTACATTTAGAGGAAGGATATATTTCAACGTATGACAAAAAGTGACTTCAAGAGATCGCAGGTGGCTACAGCTTGAACTTGGCCTAGTGAAACCCTTCTTCAAACTAATTTGCAGCATATCAAATAGATTCTCTTCAACAGCAACAGAATTTTCATCAGGATGCCATACCTCAACACTTACAACAAGAATTTCAATTTTGTTCATGAGCAGAGTATTAATCAGACTCGCCATGTGTTGGTCTAATCTTTCTTCACCATCGAATCTAATGGACAAGTTGTTGCGGAATGGAACATTCGTATCCAGTTCTTTATACCCACAGCCCATGTTTATCTGAAACCTGACCAGTTTCTCAAAGTGCAAGTCATTTGGATTAATTAGATGAGCTTTAGGTAGTGAGATAGTTAAAGTAGTCAAGTTACACAAGCACTTGAGCTCGCCAACACTTGCATTCACTACTTCTTTGCCCTTTTCCTCCACTTCCCAATGAATTTTTTTCAAGTACAGCTCCTCTAATTGCTTTAATCCAGAGAGGACACCAAATGAAATTTTAAAATCACCACTCCTCTCAGGATCATTACATCTAAAGTCTAACATCCTCAGCTGAGTAAAAGCCCTAGTTTTGACGGCAGCGAAACTCCACATGAACCATAGAAACTGAGGATTTGTAAACTCTCTAGTGCTCCAATTGCAGACAAATCGACATTTTCAAGATTGCAATATTCTAGAAACAAAGTTTGGATGTTCTCTAGACCATGGAATTGAAGTGCTGGCAGCTCTGGTCTACTTACAGAATCGAAATCCATTTTTTTTTATAGAGATAGAACATTGAGATTCTTCATCTCCTCAAAAAAATCCAGTGGAATATCTTGCTGAAGTTCCGATAACCATAAGAGCTTCAACTTTGCATGTTTCTTCAATACTTCATCAGATCTTTTGAAGTATTTGCATGTATTCATTCATAAGGCCATTTTCCGTATCTTCAGACTCAAGTGATATGCCAACATCCCGGACAACATCATGCATCTTGACATGCTCTGGCTCTTCGCTCTCTAGCAATAAAAATAATCTGCTTAATTCATTTACCAATGTACGAACTCTATTTCTTGCCGCTGGGATGGAATAATTGCCTTTTGTCAATAAACCAAGGCCCATTCCGTATCGAAGCAAAGTTTCAATTGGAATATCTGCATCTTCAGGGAAAAGACAGCAAAGCAAGAAGAAACTCTGGTGTTCCTTGGACTTCAAATAATCATAACTCAACTTAATACATGCATGTGCTTTATCTCCATGCCATCCTGTTTCCAATTTTTGAAGTGCATCTCTCCACTCAGGCTCATTGCTTCCAGCACATCGAAGCATGCTTCCAACTGTAACTATGGCAATGGGTAAACCACCACATTCATTTAAAATCTGCTTAGCTATGGGCAATATATCTGGATCTTCGCAACAATCACCTGCCCTTGCCTTGAAAAGAGACCACGCCTCCTCATCAAATAGTATTGGAACTTCAAAATTAACTGGCTTTCTGATAGTCCCACCACTCGGTAAGAACATATCCTTCCTTCGGGAAGTAATTAAGATTTTGTAGCCCAGTCCCAATGGAAGTCCTATGTCCACAAATGGAACCTCGTCCCAAACATCATCCAATACAAGTAGGAATTTCTTGATACCGACTATTCTTGCATGTAGCTGAGCTGCTCTACCCTCCTCGCTTTGATGATAAAATTTCAAACCAAGTTGGTCTGCAATTACATATCGAATCTTTTTTGAATCTGGTGTTTGAGAAACTACCGCCATGGTAACTTCATCGAACATTGTTTCTTGCTTCACTTTATTTACAATCTTATCCATCAGGTTTGTCTTCCCCACTCCTCCAGCCCCGCAAATACAGATCATGTTGACAGAATCATCTTTCAGAGCCTCCATGACTTTGCCCATTATGCTCACTCTGGACTCAAACTCCTGAAAAGCCCGTGTTGTCAGTGTCAAGGTGGGAACCAATCTCAATGGGAGTGCAGGACAAGCTATTTGATCTGCAGGAAAGCTGCCATTTTGTATGAGCTGAGCAACAATGGGAGTCTTCTTCTTAGCTTTCCTACTCACTGAATAGCGCAACTTCAAATCTGGACACCACCCATTCGGACACCTCCCATTCCCGACTCTTTCAGCTTCAGTGCCAAGAAATTGGCCAATCTCTTCACTGGTTTGGCGTGCATCTGTTAGCCAAGTTTGACCCTAGGCATAGGAATTCGTAAGCTCCTTCCCTCAGCATCCACCAATAGTTGCACTCCACTTATCTGGTCATCAAGCTTGTTGACTTCTTCACTGAGACTCTGAATATTGCTCTTGTAAGAGATAAGATAGCCAAATTGACGCTGAATTGGCTCCAAGGTATATTATGCAAATTTTCCTGCCACTGACCCAACAACTGCTACCAGAATTTCCATTTCTGTCTTCTTCTATTATATATAATTGAAACCAATAACAAAGAAAGACAAGAACAAAAATTAAGAAAAGGTCGTGTGCATCGAAATGTGGGATTTGAAGTGTAAATTATGTAGTAGAACAGAAAAAGAAGTTAAAAAGTGTCACGGCAGCATATATACGTATAGTTATACACAAAGATGCCAAAACATGCATGAAGCATAGAACTATTAAACTGAAACATACTACAAAGTTAAGAGTTACTTCAAATAGTATATCTAATGATTTACTCAAAACACTTTTAAATAAAACATGACAAGTGAAGACAAACAAATTAACATTTTCAGAGAGGAAACGAATTGGAGTTTAAAATAGATATGGCAAGCAGATTAACCAATTAAGATAACAACAAAAATCTTACCAATTAACAATAGAAGTTTCAAGCCGCGTCTATCTGTAAGGAACTTCACAATCAGAGTGTTTTCCAGCTAAGAAATATAAGTCTTTCATTGCTTAATAAGAAGTAGAATGTCTCCATCACTACATAGCCAGTTGCTTTACACATGTGAACATTAACATACAAAGACAACAATGAAAATTAAGAAAGAGTCATGTGTGACGAAGTGGGATTTGAAGTGTAAATTAAGTAGTAGAACAGAAAAAGAAATTAAGATAGAGTCACGGCAGCAAATATAGGTATAACTGAATTAGATACTCTAAAGTTGACCCCAGTCAAACCGGGTAAAACAGGGAGGAATGAAGCTAGAATGATGCAGTGATTAACTTCAAATTTGTCATTATTAATATTATTATTATTAATAAATAGTTAATATGTTTTAGTGCAGGAGGTTGTTTAGGCATGAATATTAAAGGTAAAAAAGATTCATTTATAATCGAGTTTGTTTCAGTTTAGTAGCAGCTTAACTTTCAATCATTCCAATTTAATCCAAAGATCTGTCATTTGATCTGATTTAATTCAAAATATGTCAAAAGTGTTTCAGTTTAATCACGTCTGTTAAGTTTACTAACAAAATCAGTTAAAACTAACAAAAAAATCAACCCAAGCAAAGCACATAATTCTAAATAATGATGATAAAAAAAATAGAAATTTAAATAGTGATAGAATATACCTTGGACCAATACAACATACCAAATGTACAAGACAAAACCAAACCCACATTCTATAAAAAGAAGTGCAATATTTGGCATGTATCAGGATAATAAATACAAGGAGAGTAAGAAATCTCAGTCAAGCCAAAACACAAAATAAATACAACTTCTGTTTCAAATTAAGTGTCGTTTTAGAATCTAATTTTTGTTTCAAAATAAATATCATTTTCCATTTTCAGCAAACATTTATACATGACTTTCTTTAATGCCCTTTGTCGTAATATCTTTCACATAAAAGATGAAAAGTTTTTTATCTTAATATTTTATTAACGGACTAGCAATGATGAATTTTGTGTCTTTTAATCAAGGGTATAAAAGTCATTTAACAACTTTTCTTAATGTGTAAAAAAAACTCTAAACGAAATTTAATTTGAAATGGAAGCAGTAGATCTGAGTGGGCGCAAGGTGGGTATGAGTGTTAATTGATAAGATAACATCATCTCATCGGATCGGCATGGTTGAGCCCCAGACACTTAAACTTTGACTAGATTCTTTCTTCTCTAAATACAAATGACTCAATACATATACTAAACAAATTACCACAATGTCTCTCTATACATATACTAAACAAATTACTCCGTACATGTACAGAGAACTAAGACAAGAAGAACCTCAATCCAACAATAAAAACGACGAATGTTAATCAAAGCAAACAAACGTACCTCGAACTAACAAAATTTGATATTCAGATTCAGTTACATATATTGATCATCAAAGCAAATGGAGGAAACGCAATATTTGAGATTTGAGATTCAGATACATACATTGCTAAGTAGCTTAATCCTAAAAGAGGTGTCAGTGGCTTTGCAAGTACTGAGGAAAGGAATAGGAAGATGAAGACTCAAAACACAAACAAGAATACACGCCATGTCATAAGTGATAAGGTAATACCAAGAAAATAATAATATAATAACTTAAAATTAAAACTATGACACTCAGTTTAAGATAAAAAATTTAGACAAATATGACACTCATTTTGAGACGAATGATGTATTTAATTACCTGAGAATAGAATAAGCAAATCTTGGAGAATAGAATTTGCGGTCAGTGAATTGATCAATAAATTATTGTATATGAGAAATTGAAGAACCCAAATCAATGCTCGTCTTTGTGGGTAATAAATTAGGTGAGAAATTAAATGAGTGCTGCAATGCATGTGATGCTACAATGAAAAGTTATGAGAAATGACAAAGAACCTGCAAAGCCATTGGATGCAAATCAAGGACGTCTCACTGCAAAAGTTGTGCGAAAGCTTTGCCAAAAAGTACTGCAATTCAGAAAAAAAAAAATTGGGATTACCATGTTTTTTTAGTGCCCAGACTTTGGCTGAAGAGATAAATTGGTATCTAAACTTTTATTTCGCAGTACCTAAATTTTAATATCACACCCAATTAAGTACCTACTGTCAAATTTTGTCAATTTCACCGTTATTTAGTAACGTTGCATGCGAAGTTGGACCATTGTGAGTGCGTGGCATCCACGAGTACGATGAGTTGAACAATTGTGCTTACGTGACATCCACGTGTAAAAATTAAAAATTAAAAGAGAAAAAAGAAGCATCACTGTTCGTCTTCTCCCTCGGTCTCGCCGGCCTCTTCTCGGCGTGGCGGTTTCCGACGACCTCTCCGGCGACCTCCACACCAGATCTGGAAGTGCAGTCACGAATCGAGGCCAGCATTAACATGTTGGCTGCGATTCTTTTTCTCTTTCCACATTTTCTACCACGCTAA
>JAYMTA010004694.1:0-12312 GCA_036897625.1 Pelargonium cotyledonis
GAACCATTTAATCCAATAATGATATGTCATGGTGACGTGATGATGAATGCTTACGTGCCAGACATAACTTATTATAAAAAATAACATGTATGCAATTCTAAAATATTATCAATCTAAAATTGAAAACAATATAAAAATGAGACTCACGAGTCGACCAACCCTAAAATATAAGTTCAAGGGATTTCAAACCATTTAAATTAAATAAACCGGACAGCTTCTGGTTAGATTAGATTTCCGGTTTGGATTCAAATTACTAATTTTAATTTGGTCGGCTCGGCTCGGCTCAATCAAATGCAAATGCAATCGCAATTTTATCGTCTGCCCGCTTCTCATTTGACTCGTTTTTCAGAAGCAGCCATGGTTTGAGATTTGCTTTTTCAACTGTTTCTCTTCGCTAAGGTACGAATTTTGCCTCAACTTCAATGCCTTCCTCTTATCAGATTTTAAGATTTGAAATTCAATTAATAGAAATTCTTGTTTTTTCACGACTGTTCTATGGGACCTGTGAAAATGGTCCGTCACCTGTTTGATGAATTGCCTCTGAGAACTGTGTACATAGTTAAGTGCATTATAATTCTTGATGGAACTCAAATGATGTGAATTGGAACATTCCTTGCATCCCTTTTGCTAATTACACCTCCTACTATGTTCTACATTGTGCATCTCCGTTAGTCATGAGCAAATTCTATACAGATTAGGTTCGAGCCGCCTCGGTTGTTACGATTGCTGATAAAAGAAAATTTCTATACATATTGGACCAAAAGTTTATACTTTCTGTTTTAGTGAGTCTGTGAATGTGCCTGCTTTCTTCTGTTATCTATCTTCCATCAATGTTTGTTTCAGTTATTGGTAAATCAAGCTTCCTCTCAACAACTTTAATGTCTTCCATTTTGGATATTTCCCAATGGGTTTTCCTCTTCTTGGCAATGAAATGAAACCGAGCCTAATATAATTGTTATGGTTTGTTGTTTGTGCCTATACTACCGGAATGGAGCGAATTGTGCTGTTTAGAATATAGATGTTAGAAATTTGCATATGACCCTTCACTCCTACTTTCTCTAGGGTTTTTGGATCTAGTAGCTGAAATATTTCATTTTCTAGTCTAGTGGATAGTGGACATCATGTGATCCGCAACATAATGATTGGATTAACACCATGTGACAGTAAAACCATAGTTCCAAATTAATTTGTGTCACAATCTACAGGAGATGAGAGTTTCACGGGCTCTTGAGATCTGGAAATTGGGCACTGTCAACTACTTGGATGCACTTAAGCTTCAGGAAAAACTGCTTTCTGCTAGAAAAACTCAAACGATTCAAGATACTCTGTTGTCCCTTCAACACCCCCCTACATATACGCTTGGCAAACGGCGGACTGATCACAATTTATTAATTCCCGAACCTGATCTTCAAAAAATTGGGGCTGAACTTCACTACACACAAAGAGGAGGAGACATTACGTTTCATGGTCCAGGTCAAGCCATCTTATACCCCATCATTTCTCTACGGGATATTGGAATAGGTGCTCGAAATTATGTGGAGAAGCTTGAGTTAACTATGATAGAATTAGCATCTCTATATGGTGTGGAAGCTCGTGCTGGAAAAACGGGTGAGACAGGGGTTTGGGTAGGAGAAAGAAAGATTGGTGCAATTGGGGTTAGGATTTCAAATGGAATAACCTCCCATGGGCTGGCATTCAACATTGATCCTGATTTGAAATATTTTAAGCATATTGTGCCGTGTGGGATTGCAGATAAGGAAGTTACATCTCTAAGAAGGGAGACAAGTTTGGAACTTCCTGCTGAAGAAGTAATCCATGAGCAATTGATTTCTTGTTTTGCGAGACTGTTTGGTTATAGTACCCTTATCCGGAAGCAGAATGCTTCAATACTATTAGATAGCGGGGAGTTGAATGAGAGCTAGTGTATGCCAAATGAATAAGTTATATTGATTTTTAACCTTGTTTTGTAATATATACTTTGGAATATACCTTTGATGGAAATTTCAGATTGGGTTGTATTGGTGAAATACATTTCATTTTAGAGATCCTTGGTGGTGTTTATATTTTGAGAAATTAGTGGGAGGGCTTATAAGTATCCAGCAAAAGTGTTTCTGATAGCCATTTGATAGAGGGCAGGTCTTCGAAATAGTATTTTGAACACATAAGATTTATATGCATTGTTGGATATTCAAGAAAAGACGTATCCTAGATAAGATTTTTGAAGTGGGTTGCCATATTGTTATATAATCTCTTTCTTTACAGATTGAAGTTCAAGGTGACATAATTGGTTTTGTCAAACTAGAAAATTACATCTGATCCAAGGCAATGTTTGATGACGCCTCAAGGGTTGAAACATAGCACTGATAAGTGAATCCTCTATCCTAGTCTTAGTGACATAGACCACATGCTTCTTCAACTCCAGAAACTTCAATACTCTTTACTCTTGAACCAACAATGAAACCCTCCAAAGAAAAGCATAATTGCTTTTTTCTTTTCTTTTTCAAAATCTCCTTTTTTAGTTGCAACCTTTTGGAATCTCTTGACCAAATCCTGTTATACATTTTTCTTCTTAAATCTCCTTGATCATTTCCCTTACACCCAGTTAGATGACATTAGTTTATGGATATGAGGACATATTCTAGTCTCCATGAATCAAATAGAAATGGTGTATTGGTTGTGCAGTTCACATGGTTTCATTTGAGAAACCAACAAAAGAATTTAGAAAAAGATACTTTTTTCATGCTTCAGCTAGAGAGAGAAAAATAGTTTATTATGAGGTTTATGCAGCTCAATGATTGTAAAATGTCCTTAAGTTCCATGAGTCCATGTTCTATGTTCAACCCACCTTTTGAATCTGATGAAATCAAGTGGCCATGAGGTAAATATTTAACTACTAAAGTTCATATGTGAATCCAAATTTAGGAGTTTCCCTTGGCTGAGAGACCAGCTTAATTCGTTGGAAGCAACTCCTTGTTTTTACCGATGGAAAAGAGGAAGCTGAGTATCAGTTTGCTATATTAGGTGTAGGACAAACAGTGATCAGAGCCTATTTTGTTTGTTCTTTTTTAGAACCAACCTTCTAGTGAGAAGAAAAAAGAAGAAAAAGAAGAAAAAAAAAAGAGGGATCAAGGTAAAGAAGATTTGAATAGAAAAAGTTGTCAGTGGTACAAAGTGGAAGAGAAAAAAGGAATTTTCTCAGAAGATGATGATAGTGGTTCATGTAATGGAAAGCAGGTTTACCCAGCTAGCTTTAGCTGTGTTGCTTGACTAGTAAGAAAGACAAAACAAGTTATAAATTTAATATTGCAAATAAGGACAATGAGAATAAGGTTACTGATATGGTCTCATGTCATAAGTCACATGAGGGATGCTGTTTTATATTTTAGGACTGCAGACAAGTCAGAGAAATATAAATACTCAATTCAGCATCACATGATTCATTGCTTTCCAGGTTCAACCTATTAAATAATAGGAAATCTGGAATATATGATCAAATTGGAAATGTTACCGAGACATTCAGCATCATTTAGTGTGCATTAGTTAAGGTGAAAAAAGACTTTCCGATACATAGTTTTCTGGTAATTCTTAATCTGATTGACTACTTTCATGTGTACCTTAATACCTGATAGACTGATACCAGATTGAGTTGTTAAGTTACATCTATATATTACAGTTATTTTGTCACACTTAAGCACAAACTACATGTGCAACCCATCTTCCACTCTTCCCTACCTAGCCACTTCTGAAAGAAGTCTCATATGAACAGCTTCTGGCTTCCATCTTATAACCATCTCTGCCACATTTTGTTTTCTATCAAACATCAATATGAAAACCCGACAAAGACTTCTAGTTGCTCTCTTTTCCTTAATTCTCATTCCATTTTTCATGCTGTCAATTCACCATGAGAGGAAGATTCATCTGAGAGACAGAAATCAACCAAGAAGATTGCTGGTTTCTTCTGTACCCATGTCAGCAAGTTTAAACAAGTTGAATGGAACCATGAAAATTCCTCCGAAAGTGGCAGAGGCAAGTCTAAGGGCGGTGCCACCTAGCAACTCAAACCCCACACAGAACAAGTAGCCTCAATTGCAGACTGTGTAGAGATCTAAACAAGAAAGAGAAGCCAAATCCAATTCTCATTTTTGTCCTTATTTTTCTTTTTGTTTTAGGTAGGAGAGTTGGATCTCTATACATATATATTTTTTGAACTTGCTGTTATGTTATATTTGTAGTAATTATTTATTTTTGCAAGTTTTTTTGGGTTGATGCTAACCTACAAGATGTAATTAGATGCGTTTTACAGAATTCTGTAAGAACACGTTACAAATAGTATTCATCTGTTCCATAAGAATATCATTTTCTTATCACTTTCGTTAGTGTATGTGATTTTTTTGGCAGAAAACCTATAGTTCTATATTCATTATTGTGTTAACAGGAAAAAGAAAAAAGAGGGCTTGAATATGCTTACAGTGAGGTTTAGTCCTGCATTTTCCTCGTTACCTTGATTCTGTCTATTTTTTATGCTAACACGAGACAGATGAAAGGACTGTTACATATGATAAATCTTTCAAGTAATAATTGCTAATAGAATCCTTACTACAAAAGGGTATGCTCTCTCTCTCTCTCTCATGATATTCTAACTGTTCATCATCTAACCAATCACAATTCGTTGAATGTTCTTATCTGTTTCATGTATAATTTTGTCTTTGAAGATTCAGCATACTGTTGAATTTGATGCAGTACCATTGCAAATTCAAAGTAATTAGAAGCAAACCATCTTTATGAAGAAGTGACTTCAAGTTGACATAGTGGGATAGATTATTTACCTCAATACTGTTCTGATACTTTCAGAACCTCCTGAGAAGATGGTTTTGATAAAAACTGATATGATTTCTTATTTCAGTTATCGTTTGTGCATTATCATTTGAGTCCACCAAAAGGCTTTGGAATGCCAATATTCATATGGATAAGAGGATCATTGACATGAAATCTCTGTACTTCTGTTAAAAATGCTTCTTATAGGCGTACCGGCAAGATCCTGATTCAGTATTAGCAAATTATGGTTGTTAGGTCATAAATACCTGCCCCTTTGAGATATCTTACAAATTTGGAACGAGAAAAGATAAAACCTTAAGTTCTGCTAAACGTTAAATGATATAGATATGCTCTTAAATGTAATCACTTGGAACACAAATGCAATAAAAAGTATTGCTACTTTAAAGCTATAGCATGCTTCCTCTTACAACAATAGAACTTCTGTAGAGTTTCCTTGTTTGTTCTTGAATACATTCATAATAGATCCTGCGTTACTTTCGGTTTCGTGTTTAATGATTGGTTGGCTGCAGATTTTGGAGGATGCGTAAATGACAATTGATGAACTTTTCAGCATCAAAATTTATTATCGAATGATTTCATCATAAATGCATAGAATTCACCGTTTTTAAACGAGGGTTGACAGTGTGGTCTAATAACAAATGAATGTTATTCTTTTCCACATGTTTGTCATTTTCTGATATATATGCTTCCTTGTTGATTTCTGATTATCTTGCTCGCTTTTCTTTAATTAGTTCACTGCCATTTCTTTTGAACTATTGATTTTCCAGCTTCTTTAAATGCTTATACATTCTTGGTTTAGTTTGTTATAGTGATATGGAAAACCATCAAATCTACTCGATCTACTTCCATTTAACTGAACTTTCTTCCATATGTCATCTCTAAATTTTCTGAAGTTTAGATATTTAATCTAAGACTGTAACTTGTTATGAATTATTCAGGTGGTTGAAGAGAGACCTCTCTCTCTCTCTAAGATATCAACAAACAGAGATAAACTCGCTCATGTTGCCATCTTCCTTGATTGCCTTTGCATGAATATGAAGATCACGACCAAATTGAAAAGCTTTGATACCATGCCCATGGCAATTTGCACTAAAACAATTAGTACTCTTCCTTCCAACACTCACTATATTAGTTTCTCTTGCCATATTTCACTATCAACCTATAATTTTTCTCATCTTTTCTTCTCTTTATTGATTATTAGTCATCTAAGGATGAGAAGCTGGGACAAGCAGCCTTGCTTGTTCCTTCGATGACTGTTACTTGGTTGAGGTATGGGTTGGATACATTGGGTGGTTTTTCTATTCATCGGAACGTTCTTCATGCCAAGATATAGGAGATAAGGATCAAGAACATGGTTAATCATATATAGTGATCTATAAAGACATGAAATGCTGTAAGGTAATTATTCTTCCATTTTCCCTCTCTTTCTGACTTCGAAACTCCTCATCATAATTCAATCATTGTTTTATCATGTAGATGCATTTATTATTTCTTACTGAAACTTGATGAACACCAAGATATTCCAATTGAATGGATAGTAGTTTATTCAATACTAAAACGTACGTTTTAATGATCTCCTTTTTACTTAATATACGATTTAGGCCTCAAAAAGGAAAGGCTGAAGAACTGACAGATGAAGGTAAAGAATTGCCCTCCCTCATCAGCTGTCAAGGTTAATATTTATTATAACAGAACATTTGCTATCCAGTATTAGGAAATTCATAAATCTTATCCTCATAAAACAACATCGACATTTATGAATTGATCCATTTAATGCTTATGTTCACTTTGCTTCTCTGTATATCCGTTTATATTTCCTTTTTGTACTTGGATCGATATATGCAGTCACAAATTATTCTCGATAAAACTTACGTATAAATATTCCACTACACTTCTAGCTTCAACACAAAGTAAATTAATTGAAAATGAATCATCCTTGCTGCAGAACTAGCAAAGGAGATAGTTCAAGTTTTGCAGCTAACTGCAGGTAGCATATTCATCTTCTCCTCTAGACGACTACATCTCTCTCATCAATTACAACACAGTTGAATCTTGATTTAAGTTAACACAGTAAGGCAGTTTTTTCCTTCATTGCGAACAAATTATGTATGATTTTCTTTTTTGATGCTCACTTTTTATCTTATCTTATCAAGGTCTTCTATTGTTGTATTTCTGACCATCCTGAGAATGCTAGTACTAATGCTCTCATTAGTGACTATTCATATTATGAAGAGCAGAAAGGTCACAAAAGTTGAATATTTTGTTTTTCAATATGATATGATTGTGGCTAAAGCCATTTTGTTAACATAACATAGTCAACAACATAAAAATGAGGTATGAATATCAACTCGCATAATATATCTATTGAAATATGTTACATTAATTCTTCAAGTTCATTTTCTCCATCATCTAGTCATTCATAGTTAGTCACATAATATCTTGTTACCTTAATCCCCAGGAGATCAATGTTCTAAATCAGGAAAGGAACTCCCATAGAAGAAATGATTCTCATATTATCAGTGTGAGACTCTAAAGGAGAAGGAGACTGAAGCAGTGGAAGTAATGACAGCTAAAATTGTAGTAGGAAGACAAGAAACATCAATTCAATAATTGGCTATGAGTCTGTTCTTCCTCATCTTGCCTATGATGTATGGAAAAACAGAATGAGATGGCCTTAGAGGGAATGTTCAATGAGCCCAAGGAATGCCAAGAAGGGGAAGGGAAAGGAAGAGAAGAGCCGGTAACTTGACATCAGCTAGCTGATATAAAGTAATTACCCCATGAAGAACATTCGTCTATTTCTGCCCTTTTATTGTACGCAAAACAGACAACTTTGTATTTTGATGTGTCATGAAAATGGATACTGCTGTTTAGCTTTTTTAATTAAACAGATTGAACGACCATCAATTCTTGTATGCACATATATGTTTGTGTGCACATAATTGTCTTTCTCTTTAAGGTTATTTATATTGACAAATGATTTGGTCATGTAGGCATTACGGAGAGCAATGGTGAAAGAGTCGGCGAAACGTCATCCCTGTTAGTTCAAACACTAACTGCTGCATGAAGTTCCACGTAATAAATTTTTCTTATGTTCGTGTTATACTTGTATATTTACGCATAGCTAGCATTTGTGCTTATGATTGACACATAGTTATCACCTAATAAATGCACATTGCAGTTTGCTAATTTTGTGTCCTGGCTCCGATTCTCTGCCTATTATTACTTGCTGATCCAATTCCAAGATGCCCGAAGAACCACTAGTCGTTGAAATGTGACCGAAAAACAATTTATATTTTTTTAGGCTCATAGGAATGGATATTGTCAAGTGTGTTGGAGATTATTTAAGGAAACATATATACCTATAATGCTCACAATTAATAACGTCCTATATGTCCTTGTGAATTTATTGCCAGTTAGTTAATTTTCCCATTAATAAATTTAAAGCTGGTGGACACTTTACCATTATATGTCCAGATTTTAGCTATGAATGCACATACCTAAAATGACATTTTGACATATTGGAAACCTTACTGGCACATTATTGTCTAACTCTACATGCATGAACTCAAAACATTTTGGATACATTGTTTCAGTGCAGCTCTATGTATATTTAAGCAATTGTGCGGTTGCTAAACCATAGACAAGTTATAGTGAAGAAGATGATTTTTTGGTTAATTCTGAGAAGTTGAAAATGATGGCTAGAATCCGAGGTTCAAGAACTCCTCGAACAAGTGCTGTTGATCCTCATTTTGCAGTGGAACAAGCATGCAAGAAAATGAGATGGCCATGCTATCCCCCAAATTCAAACTCTCTATTTGTGAAACCGGAGGGTGAGGTTGATGGGGAAGCAAGTGCTCTCAGTGCTGAATCTGATAACCGACGGGAGATGTTGGTTTCTGACAATCCTATTCGAACAATGGTCAATTCTGATCCTTTTATTCTCAATCTCTGGCTATAGCTTCTTCAATTTCTTATACCTTCTGTTTCAAATTTATCCATGTCATGTGTATAGATTGTTTACCAAGCTAGAGAGGAAAATCCAGAGAGCAACCATGACCATTCCTCTCTTCAACTGTAACTTTCCTTATCACATCTCTTCTCATCATGTCCAACCAGAAATCTATTTAATTAATATTGAACTAGCAATCAAAGCCTGTTATCTAATATTGTTCCATATTTCATGTCACTAATTTTTATAGATCTGAATCTGTTCCATCAAATGGAGAAATGGGTATCAATATGCTTAAGAAGATTTATTATGTGTCTTGAATTCAAAGCCTTATTTTGGCTTCAGCCATTGATAGATAATGAGCTTAACTTGTACAAAATCAACTTTTGTATCCCATTTGGATCACTAGTTTCAATCTGCATTTACTTGTAGTAAAGTTTTGGGCTTCAAGAGAGGTAAATCTGAAGCATTAGCTGTTCCTAGTACCAAGTATGTTTTTGATTTCAACTAACTCATTGTGTTGTGGCCATATATTTATAGGAAGGAACCTAATCTGTCTGAATCTTCAGACTCTTCAGCCAAAGGTCAACAATCTCTACTTAATTTCTCTCTCTTTTATATATATATATATATTGAAACTCAATTCATTGTGGAGCTGAAGTTTGATCATATGAATACACAGCTGCTGTAGAGGGAATGATCCTATTAAGGAAGGGAGAGAGGGCAAGAAAATGGGGGAAAAGAGAAGTTGCATGGAGTGGTTCAAGAGTATGCAAGCATATTGACAACCAGAAGAAAGGATGCCACGAGAGGACTTTTGTGGATCATTTTGTATGCGAGTACCACCTCGGAGAAACTAAAATCAAGAGCTTGAAAAGCATATATGCCAGCTGCGACCAGCCTCGTGATATGTGACAAACAAACAATAGTCAAGTTAGGGGTGGGCCGGAGTAGACAAATGCCCGCCCCTAACATATCATCAATAATGAGTGGCCTCCCCTTGCTTATCTATGGTTCGAGTTCATAGTATAAAGTTAGATTTAATTTGAAAGTAAAAGCTAAACAAAATGTGTCCCTCCATTTTGGACGGCTTTAGGCTCCGCCATTGATCATGTATTCAACCAACAATTAGCTGTTGTTCTTCAGATCAGAATATTATTACCAAAACATATCTAAATAGTTCTATGTATTTCATGATATAACCATTTTGTTATGAACTTTTCTTTTTCCTATTCAGATCTCAAGAACTGTTTGTGTTTTAATTGTTTCTTTTTAATTTTCACTCTTTTTTCTCATGAGTTTTGTCCAAAAGTTGTGTCTTGTTTGAAACTTGTACATAAAATCATATAAAAAGGACATGAATCATGATGGTGTTTTTTTCTTCTTCGTTGTGAATATTGATTAGGGTTTGAGCTCAAGGATCGGTGTTTTTTTATGCCATAGTTCTTCTCGAAACTTAATTAAATGGTATAAGTGTCGTTTTATGATTTCATAACTATCATCGACCGATTTTTGGAGAGAGCTATATTCTTTTACCCTTGTATATATGAGGGTAAATATAAAAGGAAAGAAACAAGTTTAGAATTAAAACTCACATTTAAAGAGAGTCTAGGGTCGAGAAAGATTTTACGTCTATTTCTATAAAAATAAATTAGAAAATTAACCTACTGTAACCATGGAATTGTCAGAACCGCGGAAAGAAAAGATAAGAAAAATTATAAAAACTAATTAATAAATGTTTACACATATATCATTATCTAATATGATGCCCCGATCCAAACAACATTCATAATATATATAAACTTGATCTTATTGAGGACCAGACTAGTCAAGCTAGGTCAATTTTGATCTTACCGCAAAATCTAGCTTGATTTGGACAAAATCAAACACACGTATCATTGATTTGGTGCTTTATGGAGAATCAAGCTTCTGGTGCGCCTACCATGCGGAGGCTTTGGACAAGAGGAGAGGAGGGCGAGGATCAGATATGGTCAATCTCACGACGACTCAGACCTGACCGAGTTAAACTAATCTCATACGGTGACTTTGTTCGAGTGAAATGGATTTGTATGGTGGATTGTACATAAGAAGTCAATGATATGGTGTGGTGTGACATTCAGAAGGATAGCGACATGACAACATTTGACTGGAAGTGACCTATAGAGGCGTGATCAGGTGCATATGGGCCTACACGAGCTAAGGCTTGGATCGATTTAGGATGAATTTACTCGTTGACTGACTTGAATGAGTTTAGTCCACTCACTGACTCGCATGAATCAATCAAGTCAACTCACCCCACTCGTATAGACCAATCACGTGGGGTGTATAGTGTGTGACTTGTGCTTGGTGAAAACATTGATGTTATATTATGCGAGTGGATGAAGGTAGGGTGGTGCTCCACGTGCGTGTTGTAGATGATCTGCGCATGGGACACTTTTGGGCATGTGTGAGGAGCATGAAAACTCGTGGAGACCATTTTTGACCTAAATTATGCATTCTTCGAGTACTTTTAGGCTTTACGAGTTTGATGGTGGTCCGATTCAACATTTGTATTGCCTACACTTTATTTAGGACTGATACTCTTGCAATATATAACCTTTTTTTCGGGTAAACCCCGAGTACACACGTGGCAACTCCACAATAAATTATTTTATTCACGGATTTTCATGCATCATCACTAAGTATATGATATTGAATTATTGATATGTAATTTTTTTTAGGAATAATTAGTTTAATTTTGTGTGTGTTCTTATTTATGTTCATTTATTCAACCATAATTTAGACAAATATAAAATAATCAAAATATGATAGATATTAGGAATAAGTACTCTTAGGATCCCTATACTATCCAACTTGTTCACACAAGGTCCTTTTACTTTATTTTGTTCTCACTGGGTCATAGTAAAGTAATTATTATGACCGCGAGATACTTTCCGTCTATTTGGCTAACGATGTCATCAAGTCTGGGTTACGTGGCAAGAATTTGAATTTCTCACATGCCACGTCATCAAACCATGCTCCAGCTCATATGGTGACGTGTATTAGTCATTACCGTTGTACTTTACTTTGTTTCTGCGAGATCATAGTATCGCACATCTCGTTCCCGCGAGGTCCATTTCGTTAAATCACTAACGGAATCTGTCAAAACTAACTGACGGGGTTTGTTTTATACACTAAAAATAATTAAAAATTATGTTTTTTCACCATTTTGCCCTTTAAAATGAAGTGTTAGTTTGTGCAGGTGCTCCATGGCTATTTGTCTTTTTTTTTTGTTTGATTGTGGTTGTTGTGGAAAACTTGATAGCTTGGGTTTCTACATTCAAAAATCCATCGCTTCATATTAGTAAAGAGAGGAGAGAGAGAGAGAGGATAGAGGAAATAAGAGAGATTGTAAAAACATAAAAAAAAATGAAAAGTTTAAAGGGCGAAATGGCAAAAACACAATTTTTAATTATGTTTTGTGTATAAAACTAACTTCGTCAGTTAGTTTTGACGGATTCCATAAGTAATTTAGCGGAATGGAT
>JAYMTA010004695.1:0-12312 GCA_036897625.1 Pelargonium cotyledonis
AGGGCTCCAACAAAACAGGGGAACTGTGCAAGAAAGAACTATGATCTTCTTTATCTGGTTCCATGGAGAGCTCTGACAGATGATCTTTAGGCAAGGTCTTTGTATCTATTTCTCTAACAACTGAACCTAGCTCAGACTTATGATTTTCTGTTCTAGTCTCCAGCTCAGGTCCAGAAATTTCACAGCTCTCTGCAGAATTAACACTTGCCGCAGGAGAACTGTCCCATAGAATTTTATCTTCCCAATCTTGTTGATCAAGGGGGTAAAACTTAGGACACAATGGCGATTGCCATCCAGCCGAAAGATCTACTGTTGGATCTTCTTTCATTGGCTCTTCACTGCGACCTGAATCCTTCGTTTTCTCATCTGGCAAAGACATCTTGGCAACCCTGTGAACAATGCCAAACCTAGACGCTTCTGAATCACCATCGTTATCATCATCATCTGATACTGTGCTATCATGTTGAATCCCATGTGCCAGTTTTGGTAATTGAAATCCTTGACCAGAACTCTTTAAAAAATCCTCTTCATCTTCCTCGATAATATTGGAAGCATCCAATAACTTATACCTTTCTGGCATTGAGATGGTGGCCGGAGAAGCAGACAATTAAAACAGGAATGAGTTGATCCAAATAATGAACAAAAGACAAAACAGAATGCACTTTACCGCAAAACTTCACCTCAATGTCATGGTCCCACAAAAAAAAAATTGCAGAGGATAAAACCTCCAAATATTATTCATGTTAAGCCATCACTAAAAGAGTTAATAAATCATGGAGCTCAGAAACAAATTGTAATAAGAGGCCTTAAAATGAGCACAAACCTTTAGGAAATGGATGCCTATGGTCCCTCCTCTCTCCTTTCTTCAAAGGTTGATTAACACCAAATATTTCTGAGAACCGTAGAATAACCATCCCATCTTCTATACACAAAATAGGCAGTGGTATGGAACCTTTGCCATCTGCTAGCTCTTTCGTAACTTCAGATGCATCCTGTTGGTCACGTCAGAACAAAAGTTGTCAAATAAGCTTTTCATAGAATAATATATTAAAACAGTAAACATTAAGAACGCGGCTTAATTTGAAACAACGCCGTGCAATAACACTACTTGTTTGATTAAACAAAACAGAAGATAAGCTACATAACATATATTGGCAAACAAAATAGGTAATTACTACTTGAAACATACCAATTAAGGGCCAAATACAACAATACGCAAATAAGATGGTGATGAGTCTGATGACTAACAAACTACTAAGCTAATACTTTGTTCTCCAATGCAAACCAACAAAAAGACAATAAAGTACAACTTTAATTGACTGGCTCATACTTCTTGGTCTCATCTTTCAATTTATAAATAAACCACAACTGCCTAATTAAAGTTCTCTGCAAGCTGACTGCAGTCTCTTGTGAATTTTACAGAAATGCTAGCAATGTCTATGAGGTACACAAATGAAATATATTCAACCCCAGAAATCAAACAATCAGAAAAATAGTAACATAAAAAGCCAAGAATGACAATAGAACCTCCTTTTTCCCTAAAATCACTAATTAACCAACCTCTTGAAATTCTTCAAAAGCCTCTTCCATATCTTCAGTATCCAGAGAGTCAAGCTGTTGATCATCCTCAGTAAAATTTTCTTGTTCAGAAAGTACAGCATGACAAACACCCTGGTCTCCTGAAAGCAAGCTAAGTTCAATTTTAAACATCTGGGGGAGTTACGTTCGTTGAACACGAACGGCTGAATGTTCCAAAACAAGGGAAAACATGAAAATATGAACATATAAAAAATTATCTGTCTACCATTATGTTCATAGCAAAGATTCTCAGAATCTGACATTTTCACTTTAATATGATCTCCCCCACCACCGAAAATAAAGTAAACTAAGCACAGGCCCTCCTTCCACAATATAGTGATTACTGAAATATATAACTTTCATTGGGACAAACTGATAATAACTAGGCCCTATTAGAACATACAACTTAGAAGCATGAGTAAAAATGCATTTGTTGCTTCTTAATCATTGTGCTTTACTGCTGGCATATTAGAAACAAAAGAAAAACACAAGGCTCAATTCAGATTTTGTAAATACCCAGTGTACAGCAAGTTCTAATAGGAAGTTCAATACCACATGGGTGATTATCATGACCCAGAGTAAAAGAAAAAATGTACATAAACTAACGCTTGCAATTCAGAATCCTCGTGAAGGGTCCACAAGATAGTGTATGATAACTTAAACTCACGACAGTCAATTAATCAAGATAATGTGATGAGAAGTTCCTTCTGATCAAATATAAAATAGCAGTGTCCATCACTACAACTTAATACATTTAAGCGTCAAGTATATAGAGTAAGTCTACAGTAACCTGATAAAGAGAGAGCCTGAGCTTCAACTTTGGTATCCTCTGCCTGAGGTTCTGTCTCGAGTTCCTCCTCTTCATCATAATTTTCATCATCAAAAATAGATGTAGCTCCCAGAGCAGACCGAGAAGCTTCAGTAGAAAAATATTCCTTCTTTGGCAGCAAGTAATCCTCCTCGGTAACAGCTTCAGTCTCTGGGCCCTCATACTGCTCATCAATATCTTCATAATCAACAGCATCTTCAGCCTTCTCATCGTAATCTAGCGCCACATATCCAAATCAGCATATTTGGCAAAACCCTATGTTGAAGTACTCAATGGAATATACGTATAATGCAAACTTTCGCATTAACCTCTTAGTTTTCCATTAAGTCTCCATTTATCACTCAAAGACAGAACTTTGTTTTTATATATTTCAAATATAATCATTTGGAAGTTTCCAGTACCTTATAACTACCTTATTTGAAATTCTAGTGTTTCCAATGGCATAGTTTCACAAAGATGTTCCGTAGAAAGGATAGAAGGTCCATTAATTTTCAAAATGGTAGACAAAGTTCATACTAAGTAGAGCTCTAGTACATGGTACTCCAATCAAGGAATGCCAAAAACAATAACAGATCTTTATCTAAACAAGCTACATGATTCTTACCAAAACTCTTCATAATCCTCAACTCAATCCAATTATGCATTGTATCCTTTGTTATGTCTTAAAGTACCCCATCTTTTCTTATTATTTGTCTTCATGTCAAGTAAGCCTCTTCATAATCTTTTTAGTTTCTCCTAATTGACTTCTCTCATTGTTCCATATAAGGGCACTAGCCTCCCAATCTTACACATACCAAAACCACCTTCGATGATTTCTTCTCATCTTATGTTTGATTGGAGCACCCAAACCCTCACCCCTGGCCCCTTCCCCCCCAACCTTTGCCCAAACAGATTCATTTCTCACATATCCTTCCTAGCGATACCAGTTTTTTTGAAGCCCGTCATTCCATTTCCACAAAAGCAAAATTCCTCGGACATATTATACTTGTATGACTAATAAATCAACTAAAACATATAAAAAATGGGTATCCAACAACACTAACTGTGGAGCAATGGCTGCCACAAAACAATAAATGTCATCTCAAAATATAGTACTGCATACATTAAAGACCTGCATGCCTCTAAATAAAAATGCTTGACATCCAAAGGAGAACAATATGGCTAAATGTCATTAAAAACAAACTAGAGAAGATAAGTGGAAGTTTCGATAATTGAAATGAAGATCCTAACAGTATGTCAAAATTGCATGAGATAGATCTTCCCTGCATAAAACATCACCTTGTTCAGCAGCATCAGCATGTGTTTGTGGTGATTTTACTGACAACTGAAAGTTAAATCAGAAATCATTAGCATCATGAGGAAAAATAATGAAATGTGCACTGACCAAAATCAGCACATGGACAAAGCACAAAATGCCATGATCAATTATTATGGGCCGCTAGAATCCTAAGATGTTCCCCATGAGAGCTACAGAAAAAATCACTTATTTAAATTTTCATACATCTATTTCTGTCAGAGAGTGACCCAGCTTGTCAGCAAGTGCAGCAAGATGCTCCTTTGCATCCTGAAAGACATATTATAACTCTTAGCATGAGGTTTATGACGTTAGACTTGAAAATAACTATTAACAGACAAGAATTATACTGGAAAAAAGACGTGAGAATACTTAAACAGAGTATCATAAAATCATGTTCTGGACTTTTTACTACTGTGATGTGGATTCTTGAACATGTCATCCAATTTTAACATTGAGGTCCCTCGTTGAACCCCATCGAGCAATACAATGAGTTTGTTAAAGTCTTGAAGAGAGACTGATCCCCAAATGATAATAAGGGACACATACATAGGTGACTCTGAAAAGTTATTACACATGCATTTCCATTTTGGTTTGTAAGTCATCTATGTAAAGTATAGGTCTGCATGTGCTTATAATGACAAAGATACCGCATAAAATAAAGGAACAAAGAAGATCACCTCGCCAAGGTAATCAACATCAAGATCACCCGCGTTATCGACATTTCCAAACATGAAACCCAAAAACCGGTTGCCTGCACCAGCCTCCTCATATTCCTCATCATCATCTGCAGATCAAAGACATTATTCATTTACTTTTAAACATATATGGAAGATGCAGAGAAGCTTAACTGAGTATATAGCATGACATAGTACTGCAAGAATGTCCAACTCACCATCATCCCTCTGATCATGTGACCCACTACCTGACTCAGAACCCATGGTGTAAGAACTGCACAATCCTGCAATCATTATAATAATTTAATTCAGCATATTCTGAGACGTATTTCTAACAACCACATGAGAGGGAGGAGTTTCCCTATTCTTAGCTGAGTTCGTTACTTCATAAATATCATTACATTTGCTTTCTTCTCTTTTCACTCACTTACTTTGCAACCAGAGTTTCAACTACTAGGTAACAAGTTTAGTACCTGTGAAGCACCGGTTTTTCTAATGGGCCTATTGATGTTGAGTTGGCTCCCACACTAGGCTAGTACTGATGAAATCAGCAGGTGGTGCCTACGATTAGAAGATTAAGGGTACTAGTTAAATAACTTAGAATGAAGAACTATATATTTGACCCCATTCCTCTCGATTGGACTAGTGATGAAACACAAAAGAAGAAGACACATAGATAAACAGAGACACAGAGGAGGAAGAAGAAAGCACAAAGCAAGTTGAAATACATATTAGTATGACCAGCATGTTATAAAGGTATAAAAGATCCTCAAAAGACTCTTGCCCAGATACATAAGTGGAAGTTTCTTTTCTCCGAAGATGAAGAGAAATGAAGTAAGGAAGTAAGGAATGATTTGATACCACAACAAGTCTGTGCATTAAGAATTTAAGATGGCCTCAATCAAGTCTCTGCAGTAATATTTACTATATAACAATGAAAGACCATTAATTTCGACAAACAAATTCCACCAAATACCTAACCTAATCGAATTTGACAACCTCTCAATTCATACATGCTTTTGCAACTCCTCAACAACAAAGCATAACAATTACCCAGCCAAAACAACCTCTGTAGCATAGACTGAACTCGCGCTTCAAAACAACAGCCAATTACAAAGAAACTGACCCCAACTTCAATCTAAGGCAAGATAAAAAGAGCCCCAAGACTTCAAAAAAAACTAACCTGCATAGAATTGCTGTTCGTCGCCGATTTCTCCGACGCGCACATCGCAGCTTGTCTCTTCGGGATTCAAATTGGATATAAACACTGCAGAGGTTGGGAATCGAAGCAAATTGGTCTCAGAGGGGCGTTGAATTAGGGTTTCATGGACTACGAGAGAGACCCTACGGAGTGAGATTGATGGGTTCGGGGATTCAATTAGGAAAAAACTCTAACCGCCATTGACGCATAAATGTGAACTTCCTTCGATTTTTTCTCTCTCTCTCGTTTGCATATATTGAAACAAGAAAAGAAAGATAGGTTGTGAAGTTTTTTTTATCAGTTGTTGTGATGATCACCTGTGATGTATTAGAAGAGCCCTGATGGCTTTTCTTGCGGGTGAAGACTGTGGATAAAGTCCAGTAAAAAGCCTAATTCTAATTGCAGTTTAAAACAGTAGTTATAATTCGCAGTTAGATGGTGTTTATTTGCCTGGTGGCTCTTTAAATAGCTCATAATTAGAAAAATAGCTCCGTTTAACTGTTTGGATAAATATGCTAATAAAAAATATTAATACTCAATTGATGTTTTATGAATTATAGTTTTTTTATTAGCAAACAAATATCGTTTATTTATCAAAATTCAAGAGTCAAAATAAAAGTACATGAAAAACGCAACACATTTATCCACTCAAAGCGAGGGACGGGTCTGCAAGCCAGAAATTAAAATGCAAAGAATCGCATGAGGAGGTATCATAACCACTAAGCAAAGAGAAACCAAGGTTTAGAATACGCAAGATTGTGTCTTCCACACTTGAAAATTTGTCTTGAAAGACCAACTGATTATTACGTGTGAGTCAAATATGCCAGAGAGAAAGAAGGCTAACCAAGACGCGCAGACCAAACTTTTCACCATGAAAACCCGAAAACCATGAAGATATTATGCCAAAACAATTACTGGGCCACCAACTTAAAATTTCAACCCATATCTAGGACGTCCAAGGGCATAAAACGAGAAGGTGGGAGCAAGTTTCAATCGCCGAATCACAAAGAGAACAGGTGAGATCCATGCCTAGTGGGAGCACACAACGACGAACAAAAAATTCCCTGCATGGTACACTTTCAAGAGCAGCCAACCACTCGAAGCACTAGACCTTTGGAGGAATAATGGGTTTTCATATCGAGTTACAGTAAGCAAAGCAAATGCGAGCAGATTGAAGATACAAAATATCATAGGCACGGTTAGTGGAGAACTTACCCGACCTAGAGTGTGACCAACACACTCTATCTGGCGTCGAAGGGTGAAGACTTAGTACTGTTGCAGCTTCAGCAGTGATTCCTCCTCCCAAGCCCTTAATCGGCGACGGAATAGAGAGGTAGCCGAGGAACGAAGGGTTGCAATGGTGAATTCTACATATTTTTATTGGAAGTTACAAAGAGTATAGAGCCCGGGGAATTTCACACAAAGCTTTGAATCCAAATACAGCAAATTAGTCCATAATTTAATTTTTAGCCATTTCCGAGAACCCAATGCATTGAGTTGTCCTCGATCACGTCCAAATAATCTGGCGGATTGCGGAGCTGCAAAATTGAGGTCATAGCCAATGATAAGTGAGGCGAGTGGAGGGATTGCAGTGACCATGAGTCTGGCTCCTTTCCATATTTAGCACAAAGCAAATTTTTCCAAAGTGAGCCAGGTTCTAACGCGAACCACCACCACCATTTAGTCATTAAACTCACGTTCGCTAAGTGCAATTGTCGAATGCCAAGGCCTCCATGAGTTCGTCTTGAAGACACTGTAGCCCAATTAACTTTGCAGACCCCATGAGTATTCGAAGAGGAAGACCATAAAAATTTCCGTTTGATTGCCTCCAAGGTACAAATCACCTTCTTAGGTGCTCTAAAAAGCGAAAAATGAAAGAGGGGGAGAGTAGTAAGCACAGCTCGAATCAAAGTTAACTTGCCACCCAACAAAATATATTTTGTTTGCCACAACGTGAGACAGTTTCGAAAATGAAATATATTTTGTTTTATGAATTATAGTTAAGAAAGGCAAATATCTACAATAATTTTAAAGTTAACAAATAAATTGATTTTTCTTGGTCAAAATAATTCTTTTTAAATTGCTTATGATTTGAAAAATTAAAATCTTAGGGTTATAAGCTATATCTGCTTATCAGCTGTTTTTAGAAGGTAATCCAAACATTCTCTTAAACAAATGTTGTAGTGTATTATGCTTGTACTACCTTTTAAGTGATGTCTTTAATTGACTATGAGGAGTCCTTGATGACCGGTTTAGTAAAACTGCTTGTTTTAGGGCCCTTTTTTTAGTTATAAGCTAAGGAGTGAGAGATGAGTTTAATTACAGAAAGGGAATGGTTTGATTCATGTGTCATTAGTGCATGTCTTATACACGTGCAACGCGCATTAATAATAACTTGTAACAAATTAATTAAAATTTGTATCTAACACATATAGTTACAAACACCAATGATATCAAAACACGGGTCAACTAAATTTTGTAACCAAACCAATTGTAATTTGTAACTAAAACGTACATATAACACACATGAAATAAAGACGCATGCGTCAATCTTCACTCTAACGAAAATACATATAGCATGCATTGCACCAAAAAACATCCCACTCGACAAAGAAAACCAACCACCAAGATTTTCAACAAAATCATACACGGCCCATGTTGTGGGAATACTAAAACACACCCACAATTAAGCTTTTTATCTTACAAGTGATAGGAATATATTAGATAAGTAATCCAATTACGAAGCACATTAATTCCACTTTTAAAATCACATCATGAACAATGACTTCAAGAGCTAAACATAATCTTACTCTACATTTACTTTCCCTGCAACCAAATTAAACCAAATCCCCATCAAAACTTGATAAAGTCTCTTCCTTTATCATCTAGTTTTCTCAGCAACCAAACACTTGGATTGAACAAAAGCCAAAAAATACTCAAACATCTAGTATATATCTATATTATAAATTAGCTAGTATATTTTAACTTTGCTATAACACATGAACATGTGATACAACAATAAATATACAATATTGTCTCCTAGTAATTTCTCAAAAGGAAATGGATAGAGTGTTCAAAGAAAACTGCATGGTAGTTGAGATTTAAGAAAATGGAGTCTATATTAATATGTAACCATATAAATGTGCTTTTGCAAAATTGTGCTGCAAAGCTGAAAAGTTTAAGTTGAATTGCAGCTCCTTAAGAATTTGACCTTCTTTTTGTGGAAAGAAAGTGTAAAAAGAACCATATTGGCATGTGAATACAGATAGCACTTTTTGTCTAAAATGTTATATTTAACAAAGATTAAATTTAAAACTTAGTTAATTTTCTGTAGAATCAATTCTAGTTTTGTTCTATGCTTGGTTTGTGGTATAGGTTCCCATAGCTTTTGGATGTTTCAACTACCAGTCATAACTAACAAGTTCAACTAAAATGGAGGTGTGTGTGGTGTAGCCTCTATAATTTGACTGAAAGCCATAAATTTCTATGTAGGGGTCCATTTATCTTCCCAAATGGCAAACCCAAGATAATCATGATCAAAATCTTGTTTTCGGTCACCTAGTATTGCTCAAGTTACCTCTTCTATTAGTATTTTGTATGCATTGTCCTATGTTTACAAGTTAAAGTACGATTGTCCATCAAGTCAACTATATTACAAATTATAAAATTGACTTATCTATTAATTTGTTCTTATCTATATGTATCGGTTTATTCAATCCGATTTTCAGAATATTGGCATGACTTTTGAGCTCATGATGCATTTTATTTTGTTTGAGTTAATTTTAGATAACGGTTTTCGATCGAATTTCTCCAAAACTACTAGTAAAATTAACGTTATTTTAAGTTTTGTGAAAGTTATTACGAAATTGAAAATAGCCGAGTTTGAAAATTATATGCGACCGGAGGACAAATGGGAATTTATCAAATGACTTTCAATCATATCTGAATGTGAACCTATGTTTCTTGTTTGGAAAGAGATTGATTCCAACAACTAGATTGTTTGGATTGTGTAAACGGGCGGCTTCAGAGCCTGTTGGATCTTCACCAGGGAAGTGATAGAAGATTCTTTCGTTCGAGGACTTTGCTTCTTGTAAGAGATTTTAGTGAGCTTCGTATTAAGAGGTAAGGAAGTTTAGGCTAATGGTGAAGAGATTGGAGATGTAAAAACGGCAAACGAACGAGACAATTTGTGTTTGAGGCTCATTATTTAACTAAACTAGGTAGATGTGGTGTAGCTAAGACTTGGACTTCTTTACTTGACTAATCTTTTGAATGTTACCCTGGTTGAGGAACCAACATTGTCAAACAAAATTTACAATAATGGTCTCAATGCTTATACATAACCTTAACAAATCGGCACCATGAATAGTGATACCCTAGTGAACAAATCAAATGAGCAAGTAATAAAGAAAGAAAAAGGAAGACACGATAAGTTAAATAATGTGGTCGTGTAGTGTTGAAACCAGCAAGGAAAGAGGCAAAGAAAACATGTGCATGTGAAGGAACTTGAGAATCACGAACATGGAATTATCATATATCTAAACAATAGAGGTAGCTAGCTTTCTTTTGGGTCTTGCTTTCCCATGTGATCTTTTTATTACTATTATTATGTGAATCTTGTGACCCCACCCCTCCCTTCCCTCATCTAAGCCGACCATTGCTCTCTCTCTCTCTCTCTCTCAAAATGGGTCCCCAACACCAACACTATACATAGACCATAGTGGCTTGCAAGTGAAAAAAGAAGCTCATTTCAGTGGATCATATATCTATATATTGAGCTCAACCTTGCCTTATAATCATCATTTTATCTATCAGAAATGGACCCAAGACCCCATCAAACCCGATAACCAAATCTGATGAAAGCTCCATCCAAACTCATCATCTCTGTGCCCTAAAGATTCAACACCCAACACCATACCATTCATTGGTGATTTCAATTGAGCTAGAGTATCATGCACAACATAAATAATATGAATCAAGTGGCAAACACTATTTTGCCCACCATAGTACTCTCAAACATACTATAAACTTATGTCTTCAATTAAGATAAAAGGGGCTATAGTTTAATAATGCTACACTGGCATATAAACAAACAAACAAACAAACAAACAATCAAACAAACAATAGCACATACACACTTTTTCTAGCTAAAATCCAATGTCCATTACAACACAAACAAAAGTGGGTCTCTCTCTCTCTCTCCCTCTATCTCTAGAGGCTATGGTTTTGTACAAATATCAAATCTACATCAACAACAACAACAAAGATCATCATAACTCAGTCTCTCTCCCTCTCCCTCTTAAAAGCTTCTTCATGAGAGATTAATTAATTGACTAAATAAAGTAAAAAAAGGCAAAACGAGGATACTCCCTAAAACCCGCATCCATGCTTTTGTCATATGATACTTTTTTCGTTTTATATTCGTAGTGATAATTATATTTAAAAATAAAAATAAAAATAAAAAAGGTCGGAGTATACGAAGTAGTATGTGTTTGTCCAAGTCAAGGGCTAGAGAGTACACGTACAGTTGCTACTTTGCTAACTTCTCTTCTTCGACGGTTACAAAATCCAAACCACCTTCCATCCTGTATTATTTTAATTCAACCACAAACTATATTAATTACAAGTTAATGGTCAAGAGTCAACTGTTATAATAGTCAAATCTCACAAAACCAACGACCATGATCAGTTTATACTAGATCCTATTTAGCACAGTCGAATCAAAAGCTTTTTTAAGTTTTTAGTTTTTTACACTATCTTATCTGTAAAGAGCCTCACTATTGTTTCCTGTGACCCACTCGGACCACCTAACCACAATCTAACGGTTGCGATGTAATCACGCAACATAAAATGGTTCTTGTGACTAGTGAGTGGATGCAGACCATTGCCTTCCCAATGCAGGCGCGGAAAACGAAAACAGTTAATTCACGCGCCAAATGAAGCCAGATAGACTAGAGCAGTCGTGTACACGTGTTAGACTGTCATTGGTTGAAATGAGGTGGTAAATCATATTTCCTATTTTACCCTTACAGAATCGTACCTTTTCGTTGGCGGGGTCGGTTATTTCCTCCAGGTTCTGCTGAAGATGCTTTTGAGCCTGTTTCCGGTGAGTCTCTGCAACGCTTTTTTAGCTCCGGCGACCTCCATTTCCGCAAGCCTCTGAAGGTTTTGGTAAGCTCCAGCGGCGAGGAGCCTCTTCCTGCAACCCTGGCTCCCGCCGGCGGCGATGGAAGAAATGACCATCACCGGGAACTTCTTGGCCACCATTTCGTTTTTCGGATCTAGCATTTGAACCAATCTCATCACGCTCTTCTCGTCCCTCACCAGCTCTTCACGGTTTGACCGGACCGTGAGCAGCGACACCAGTGCCTGAGTCGCCGCTTCCTGCAGCCCCACCGGCTTCGGTGATTCCATTAGCTTCACCAAAGCACCCATGGAGCCAGCAATGGCCCGTTTGTTGCCGTCACTTATTGGTAAATTACCGATCAGTGACGCCGAAATCTGTTGCGAAACCATGTTTCCATGCTTGACGAATTGGCCGAGCTGGACTAGAAATGTGGTCGACGATGATGGAATCCAGGCTGTGGAATCGGAGGTCGAGAGCAAGCTGATAGCTCGAAGCACATGCTCCAAAGTATCTGAACTGGATAAATTTGAAACTAATTGCATCAGTCTCTGTAAACCTCGTTCCTGCATTATCAAACCCCGAAACCACTCGCCGGAGGGGGAGAGT
>JAYMTA010004696.1:0-12310 GCA_036897625.1 Pelargonium cotyledonis
CCTGAATATTTCCTTTTCTCTCTCTTGTAAAGGCTATAAATAAGCCCTCTATACTAGATTGTATATCAAAAAATAAAGCTATCAATTTCTCACACTTAGAAAATTTCACATTTTGTTGGCAGGTTTCTTGACATGGCTATCGATGGAGATCTTGAGTACTTGTCAGCCTTGAGGACGTATCCCATTACTTCTTCTAACGGGCCTGCTGAGGCTGCTGAGCATAACCCAGTTTGTGCTCCTTTATTGACACGACTTTCTATTCTGGACGGGGACCCGCCCCTAGAGCTTCCTAGTCTTTTGGGGACCAAGGATGCTAGCCCAAAGGATATACTTACTCAGGCTGACCGTGATAGACTTTGGGAGGCCCAGGGCATCGATCGGGGTGAGTTTCGTCCCCCGCCTTCCTTCTGATCCTTCTGATACTGCTCGTCCAGGAGAGGAGACATTTTACTGGTCTCATTTTAGTGTTAGTCTTACTCTACCTCTGGACCCCTTTCTAGAGGAGTTGTTTTCTGAGATGAGCATCACTCATCGCGATTCTTATGTTGGTTTGATCAGGCGAGCAGTTTCTTTTGTTGTGTTGTGTCACCTTAGGGGGCGTGAGCCTACGACTCGCCTTTTCCGAGTATGGTACTGTCGATCTTCCTCCCCGAAGATGGAGGGTGTTATGGTTGCTTCTCTTCCCAAGGAGGTGAAGTTGTTTAACTCTTACACTTATCGCTTTGACCACTGGACTGCTAGAAGATTTTTTGTGACCTCCAAGAGGGGGTTTGGTTTCCCTTGCACCCCTAGGCCTCCTGGTGTGTTTGCTCCCTCTTACAAGGGTGCTCTGAACCCTTATGATGAGGCCTTCAAATTGTGTTTAGAGGGGGGTCTTGAGGCAGGAAAGGTCTATGATATGAGTTTTCTTTTGAGGAGCGACGTCTAGTTCTTCGCGAGTGTTCGCAGGAGGCAAATTCCTGGCATTATTCTTTTGATTCACTTGGAGCCTAGGTGGCGCGACTTCTCTTAGCGCATCCACGGCGGCTCGGTGGATCCGATTTGGGAGGAGGAGTGTGTTCCTCTTCCTTGCGAGTGTCCACCTACTGAGAGTACGGTTGGTTCTAGAAGTAAGTATTTACTTTGAGCTTTGCCAATATTTCAATGCTTCCACCATATTTGTTATATTCATACTTGTTGTTATACATATTCCCTAGCAATTCTTAGCCATGTTCTCATTTCTTTTCAGGACTCTCTTCATGGACTCATGCTGGGAGAGTAGAGTATAACAAGAGTTGTTTCGCTAGGAGATGTAAAAGGCTGAGAGGCAAGATTCACTATGTTCCTCTTGTGAGTATTGGGGAGAGCTCTGCATCTAGGAAGAAAGCTTCTGGGTCTGAGTCAGCGGTTTTTGTTGATCAACAGGTTCCTGCTGAGGTTAGAGGGCCAGCTGAGGCTAGAGGCTCAGCGACGGCTAGAGGGTCTGTGGAGATTAGAGGACCAACTGAGATTGGTGTGTCAGCTGAGGTTGGGGAGTCTGCTGGGGTCAGAGGGTCAGCTGAAGCTAGGGAGCCTATTGAGGTCAGAGGGTCAGCTGAGGCTGGGTAGCCTGCTGAGATTGGAGGCTCAGCTGAGGCTAGGAAGCCTGCTGAGAATGGAGGATCAGCTGAGACTAGGGAGCCTGCTGAGACTGGAGAATCAGCTGAGGCTAGGGAGCTTGCTGGGCCCTTCATGATGATTGAGCAGGAGGCTGCAGCTGAGATGATGTCTCCTACTGTTGAGGAGTATATCAAGCAACTCGGTGGTAACCCCACAAAAATTACAAATATTTGAAGTCTTGTTAGTTGCAGTATACATTAATTCAGAAAATAAACAGTAAACAATATATCCTAACCAATTCTACAAACTTAAGAAGATAGTATTCTTTAACCTAAAAGCCATAATGGCTCAACCACAGCCCGGAAGTTGATAGTTAAGAACCAAACCTCATATTCAGCTCACAACTATAACAAGCTTGGCATGACATGTAATGTGAAACAAAAAAACAAGCCAACAATAATGGGAATAGCATGTTCTGGACATGGAGACCTTACTTAAACCAAGTAATAAGCCTTTCAATGATGCTTTTTCAAGATTAACTTCAAGAATAAATGAACTTGTTACGACAACAAACAGTCTAACATATATTCAGCAGATGGACTATATGCATACATCATAATCTTTATAAACCCATTTGATTAGTGGGGGCTCATTGAAATAAACTTTACGTGAGGCAATTATCTTAATTTGCAAAATTTGTATAATCAAAATATAATATTTCTAACCTTGTTGTCATATACTCCTCCAAGTGTAGGGAGGCCGTACTGAACTATGTACTCTGCATCCACAACACCAACTTTTTTGGTTCTATCTCCCTATCAAATGAAATGAAACGATGAGCCAAGCACATTTGAAACTGACAAATCTATTCAAGAATAGTAATATCATGCTTGCCTGTGCACAATAACCGAGCTGTGTGTCCAGTCCCCAAGCATGGACTAAGTCATTCTGTGGAAAGAAATGTATTACTATGTAAATTGCTATCTTAAATGACAATCAGTCACAACGAAAGGGCACACAGATTACTTTCGGGCATCAAAAAATGGACTAAATTTGGATAGGGTATATGATAGACATATAGCACTGTTAAGGAAAAAGAAAACAAAGCCCGGTAAGCTGTAGCAAATTTCTACCATATTCGTGTTACTAAACTGAAAGAGATTCCACTATCGTCCATCAGTTGATCATTACCAAAAGTCAGATCTTCACTCATAAAATTGACTGAATGTAAATGTAGAATGTTATATTTACATAAACATTACCATAGTATCCACTTATTTTCCCAAGCCCTCCATAACCGAGAGAGAAGTAATTTAGTTAGCTTCGGATTAGAGCTTTTGTCTGGGAATGGGAATCAAGATTTGGGATGGGAATCAAGAATCAGAATGAGAATGAAATTCTCATTTTTCATATTTGGATTAGGATTTTTGGTCTTGAGAACCGCTCTAAAATGGGAACCACATTCCCATTTTTGTTCTTAATTCCCATTCGCATTCCAAAAAATGTATTCCAAACACTACCTTAGTTCAGGAAACACACCAGAATCATGTACCATACACAGCGCCAAGCAGCTCTAGAGAACACGGGGGCCTATCACTTCTATCCATCTGTATTAAAAGATTATAGTTTATTTAATAACACTAACCTCTTCTTTCATTTATGATAAGGTATTAAAATATGTTAAAAAAAATCCCATACAAATTCAGTTTACAAGAAAAAATGGAAGGAAATATATATAGCAGTTAACTACAACCGAATTTTATAAGCTAAGGCGTGTCTGTACAAAAAAGAGAATTCAAATATCATACAACTAAATTTTTACCCAGTGCATGGTGGGGCTGTACTGCTGGCATCGCAACCTGTTGTAGCACCACCAGTCTTGTAAGTTCTTCTACAATGAACCAAAACAAAATACATACATTCCAGAATAAGCAACTTCTCTGGGGCACAATTCACTAGCGAATTCAATGTAGAGATGAAGAAGACTGGTGTTTGGTATTTGAGTCAAAGTAATTGCCGCCAATGAACAAAACAATATTCAGTAGCATGTGGTATTCAACATCCAAAAAATACTGTAAACAACTCAAAGTCAAGCCTAACAGGAGAGGACAACCCAACAACAGACAGATACTTCACGGTATATTCCTCTTCAAACTACTAAGAAGCCCTAGGAATCTTTATTATTGGGATAGATTTAACCATTTTATTCCATAAAATCTTAATTTCAGAACTTGGGATAAGCAGTTGAGGTAGATTGCAAATACAACAAGACGATAGAACAGTTCTACATGCAAGATGACAAGACTATAGTTGAACCTATGCACATTGGATTTCCTCCCACGGGCAGTAATTTGATGATGCACTTCAGATTTTTCTTGATCAAGAGCAGGCTGTGATATCTCAAGCCCTTCACTTTTAACAATTGATAGATACCTAAAAATGCCAAATGAGATGAAAAATATCAAATTTTGAGCATTGTAAAATAAATTTCCTTGACATTTTGCTACTTGACTACTTTGCACAAATGAAGCTAGTTTGAAAAATAGTACTCCCTCCGTCCCAAAACATGTATCATGTTTGAGTTGAATTTTTGTCCCAAAATAAGCTTCTTGTTTCCTTTTTTAGGAAGTTAGTTATGCATGAATATTTATCAACAATGTCTGTATAATAAGTTAGTTAGTATAAGTAAATATAAAACTAACGTCTCCTAAATTTTTCTCATAAAAGAAAGGACACTTATTTTGGGACGGAAAGAGTAATATTATAATAATAAAATTTTCAAATGTAGCATGATTATGATCAACAGTCAACCCTGATGGCAATGATCATAAAATATACAAAGTTTGATGACAAAATATAAGTTAATTTGCCGTTTCCACATCCGAATGGTCATTTAACTTATTACTCCTTTCCCATGGTTAATTACATATTTCTATCCCATAGCAGGGCATATAATGCAGAACTTGTATAAACATATAAACTGATTTACTACTTCTGATTTGTTACAATTGATCATGTTTCATGTGAAACTGATGGCAACATTGCGACTAATATCCTGTGTACTTTCACCTTAAAATCAATGTCCCCCAACAACAAAATGTCAATAATGTAAAAATAAAAATGATAAATTGTTAGCAATAGTATAGATGTCAATGTATACTTATTCTCTTGTCTTTTAAAACAAATTGTAAATAGCTTTTAACATATAATCGAAGTTACAAAAACAAACAGTAGGCCCAATTTTCTAATAATCTGGTTTCCTCAACGCATATATTTGAATATCTATTTAACATCAATCCAGCATACCTTTCAGGGTTGAAATTTTCAACCCCAAGATCTTCATCCCATAGAAAAATATAACTATATTCTCCAATTATATCCGGATGCAAGAAACGCTTGGCAAACCACCTATCACGAGAATGAAGGAACAGGCTAACATATTTTAGCTAGAGAAAAATATCAACTTATGTATAAAAATATTAATGACTATGATAACTAACCATTTAGTTTGATTGACCGCAGATACATGTATGGCAAGATTACTCCACTCAAATTCTTTCCATCCATCAACATTACCATCATAATGGAAAAGCATCACAACAAAACCACTCGACAGAAACTGCTAATAGGGATAAAATGAACAATTATACATGGACAAAACAAAATAAGTTCTTAAAGAGATACTTCCTTATTGGTATACAAGAATACCTTTCTAACCATGCTATTCACAAGGTCTTTCTTGCTAGATTCCGGCAGCAACCGCAAGTAAGCTTATGTTCTTCGGTCTATCATGTTCTGTATAGAACTTTTTAAGTTTCTGTATGAATTACATGTAAAATGAAAATTTGTAATTTGTTGGACATAAATTAACAAAAGTAACAGTAATATCACAATCTATAATGTATCATCGACCAGTATAGTTTTACGCTTTTTATAAAATGAAAATGAACACAATCATCAAAATATAGGTCTCACACCGAGCATTACAGCTACAAAGTAAAGTATTCAGAGGAGGGAGAATGAAAAATGAAGAAACAAAGGAATAAACGGTTTTGCAACACTCATTTGTAAATGTACTACATAAATTTGCATCTAAAAAAACTTCACTAAAGTTCTGAAACACCATCAATTGTGCCACTGTAGTTTAGATTTGGAGGACCACCAATTGTTCATATATCAAATAGTTCAATAAAAATTAAAAAAACAAGTAAAATGGGTATCAGTCCTCTAATATAATGTTATATCAGTTTCCCAAAAAGTAAGTAATTTACCCAAAGCTACATCAAATTATGTAGATTCGACTCCACAATTATTAAAAAAAAAAAAAAAAAAAAGGTGATATTCTCTCTTTCACCCTTATCCTCTCTATAAAAGCATTACCGCCAACTGATATAGTTAGCAGACAAAACAACATGCTCCGAAGCTGCTGGTGCAACAAACAATTAGCAAGAGAAACCAAAGCCATTAAACATAATTTGCCAAAAGCCAAATTGATAACACTTATTATAAACATCGCATGTTGCATTATATATGGCAACTTGTGTTTGCCTTGATATGTTCTTCTATTCTAAATAAAGCTATGGTACACACAGAAGTTTAAAAGTTAGTTAACTATTCATTTCACAAATTAGTAGTTGGAGGGATTTCTCTTTGCTTGATTTTAGGGTAAATTCCTTTCCCTCTCATCTTCTTTGGCAGAAGAAGTCATGGCTGAACCGCTGAACTTCCTTGTGGCACCAGCAACCTGGCCTTGGTTTGGCTAGAGCAGCAGCGTCCGCTTGGGATGGTAGCACAGGCGGCAGAGGACAGGGAGGGGGCAGTAGAAGATGATACATTTTATTGTTTTTTCTCTAACCCAGTCATTACTCAAAACTACGTAGTTTTGTGGTCAACTTATATAACACTTATCAGTTGACTATACCCAGTTTACTCTTCAAAAAATTTGAAATGTTTTTGGAAAATTACACTCATAGTAATGAACAAACTTCAATGGTTCAAAGAAAAAAAAAAGAAAAAGAAGTATCCAACGTTTCATCCACTTTTAGTGGAATCAACAGAACTAATGCCCGCACGCAAACAGGTGATCACCATAATCCTGACTGTTACTGCCTTTAAAAACCTTGGGCATGCACACCAATCGGGAGCCCCCATTTAATTCAAAGATATACAGGAAGGTATGCACCCCAGGTGAAAGAAACATTAAGACTAGTTTTTTACCAATAATTTTTCAATACCAAAGTCATCTAATATTAGGCCGAATTTCTTGAAAGTCAACTACTTAGCATCAATCACTTCAGCTAGATCCAGTTGAAATTGTAAACTAGCAGCTATATTAATCATGGTATCTGCATAACCTATGTATCCTCATCATTTCAAATACGTCGACATGTATTGTTGTGTTACATGATACTAGAACAAATTGCTTTAAAATGTTCAAAGGGTAATCTCATTCACCAGAACAGCCTACCCTTTAATTAGAAAACAAACAAAAATAGGTAATACAGTTTCAACATACATCTCTAAAGCTAGTCATTTCATATGGATTTACCTCTCGAGGCATCCACAGCGGTCTCAAGTCCAAGTCAGAAGTACTGGAGACAATACCTTCAGGTAATGCCTCATTTCCAGAAGGCCTGCAACGATTCTATAATAGAGAGGAACAGATAAGCAACATGCCTCAACAATTTCATTCTATAATCAAGATTACAAGTAAATAAATCTAGATTGAAGGAAAATAGTATAACTGAAGCACATGTGGAGGGAAAAACAAACCTCACAGCTGTCTATCTTTGGATTTCGAGCAACAACCAACCTCCATCCTGAAAATTTCTGCACAATCCTATGTTATTGCTTTTATGCAACAGGATAGAGTACCAATTTGATTGAACAGATGGAGCCAGGAAAAAAAAAACAACGTAGTTTGAACCAAAAAGTTTAGGTCACCTTTTAAAGCAACAAGACTAGATAAATGATAATATTCTTATAAATAAATAAATCAGTAGAATATAAGTAGTTCATATTTCAATTATTAAATACGAAATGACGGGAAATAGTTGCATAACAAACTTTCAGCCCTAAGATGATCAAAAGATACAGGATCTAGAAAGACTCGAGTACCTCTGTGTATTCCGGTGCTATAAATGCACTCCCTAAAATAATGACTAGAAAAATTACAGGAGCTATGGAAAGAAGGCTGCAAAGGTGTGACCTTCTTCCATTTGGGTCTGCTGACATTATTACCTGAGAGAAAGCCATTACAAAAAGAAGCAATATATCTAATGCTATATGTGAAACCTTCATAAGGCCAACTATAATAAGTATAATGATTGTTTGAATGCTAATAGTATAGTGCATCTGTATTATACTCATTTCATATTTGTAACTAGAGCAAATAGATAAAGAATAAAAAGGATACCCATAAGAAAAAACTACACTAGGAAGCTTGAACAGGAGCAGATGAGCCTGAATTGTTCCATGTATTCTGTTCGGAGTGGTACTATATCAGTAACCATCATTGGTACCTTACCAAGACACCAAGCATCAACATCTCCCATCATGGATGGAATTCGCTCCACCTCAAAAAGAGACGAACATCTAGTATTTAAGGAACTCCCCAGCAATTGAGGCACTACTATCAGGTTTCATGGATTTTGTAAAGCCTGATATTACAACTGTCCAAGCATTTACAGTTAAATTAAAGGCTTTCAAAGATGAAATATTTATAGAAAATGGGTACTATTCATTGGAGTCCTTTAACCACAATTGTGTAAACTCTCCTCCATAAAAGTCTTACGCAATTCACCAGTGGCTCACTCAACTCCATCCTCTACTATTCTTTTGAAGCATGACATTCTCGCATTAAAAGTGAAATAGAAACTTTGATGCGAAGCTGAAGAATATGCCAATGAAGAATGTTGTGCCTAATCCTCTCAGATATTAATTGTTGCACCTACTTTTTATCCAGTTCCTCTATGCTTTCTAGAGTATAGCTAGTTCAGGTCAGGCAATAAAAACACAAGCCCGTACAACTAGAATGCCTCAACCTTCTCTGCCCTATCTTTTTACCATGTTCCTACCCACCCTCGTAAATCCAACCCATGAGCTTGAACCCATATCTCTATATAGTAAACAAGTTCATTTTTTTCCTCTCTTATTTTCAGCCCTGGTTCATATTCAAATAAATAAACTTTTACTAAAATATATGCTGGTAAAGAACAGAGGGTAGTGCATTAAAACGTTACTTTATCATAAAGTCATAATTTAGTTTCAAATGTTCATTGAACGTCGCCACAAAAACTCTTGGAGCAAAAATAAATGATTTCTTTAGAAAAATGCATCACAAATAAAAATCATACAGTTTGAATCCACGCAGCTACAACTAGAATACACCAAAAAGTTCAAACAAAGAATTTATATTGTATACCACGATGCTGCAACGATATTGAACACAAAAAGGAAATAACAAAAATTGGCTTACCAATGATGGCTTCATATTCCATAAAACAGCAGAGCCACTACAGAAAGACAGAGATTGTAAAGCTCTGGTTATTTTTTATTTATAATAAACTTCGTTGTAAATATGCAAAAATGCGAAGTTAGTTCGATCAGAAATGGGACAAAGGTGTGTGAAGGTTGAGATCAGAAGAGGAGTTATGGGTTATGAGCAATGGAGTAAAAAGGTTGGGGGTGGAGAATGAGATGGGGCGGTTCGTTTCGGCAAACCCGTTCAAGACGGCCAGTGCGAGGGAAGAGCACGTAGCCTTTTGTTTTGAATTTTTGACGAACGATGGGAAAAAATAAAGGGCAAATTGCATGAATTATCGCTTCAAGGATACCATTCTCTTGCATTTTCAATTGTGGCAGAGAGCCTTTATATTTATCATTTGACTGTTTCATAAGTTAAATCTAAGTGAAACAGATTCTCTTTCTTCAAATGCATTGCACATGTCTTTTAATTTTCTTAATGGCAAATTGCATATCACTCTTGTAGGGTATTGATTTATTGCAAATATATCACCACCAGTGCAAATTATTGCACATAACCCTCCAACACTTGCGATTCCGTTAATTTGCATGGAAAATGTGTTGAAATACATCATGTGTTGTGCACATGTTGTGTAATTTTTTTTAATGATCAAACTACCCTTACCTCTTTCTTCTTCCATTGATTGAAGATTCCAGCACCAAAATCTACAAGTTATTGCCGAATTTTATGAAAATCAACTAAATCAAATCAAATCAACCAAACTAAAATCAAATCAATCCAATTAAAACCAAATGAAATGAAATTTCAAAATTAAAAAAAAAAAAAATTCTTCGTCGGAATCCTCGTACTACCGGAGGTGGAGCTGCCTGGCACCATCGACCTCCTCTGTCCAGAAACATCGTCGTGCTCGCTGTCAATGGTTGTTCAAGCTGGCTCGAGGTCGTCGTGCTCGCCATTTGTTAAGTGCTCAAAAATGTCATATTTATTATACATTTATCGCACGCTTTTTCTTTAATTTCGTATTCTTGTATTTTGTTTATTTACGTAGCGTTCGTTTAAGAAATTTTAATTGAATTCCAGGGAATTGAAGACATGTTGGGTAATATAAATTTGAAATTATTGAATTCGTTTAGTTTTTTCAGGAGAGCATATTTGAAATTAAAAAAATATTTTCTTTTCTCAAATGAGTTAAATAATTCTAAATTTTAAGGAATTGAAATAACACATCTACCATGTTATTTCAATTTCTTAGAATTTGGATTTATTTAACTCTTAGAAAAGAGGGTTTAACTATTTTAAATAAGTTAAAAACGAACGCCGCCTAGTTTCTAATCAAATTTTATAAGTTTTGTTGTTTGTTTTGTTTTTAGTATTTTTAGCTTAAATTGTTAATATTTATGTGATTTGGGGCTGTTTGCAATTTCAAGAGAAAGTAGGGTCAAAAAGAAAAGAAAAGAAGAAACTTAATCTTGTTGCTGTCATTTTTATTTTGTTTTGAAGCTCAGCATTTGTGAAGCATCCAAAGCCCACACCGGCGCATTTTATTCTCCAAATTGTGGGCCAATGATACAACAACTTAAACTCAAATTTTAACCATATTAGCTCTTTTGCTTTCAACAATTTACAGCAGCAACAACATAGAAACAAAAGGAGCAGCTGCTGCAAGTTAGGTTAAGAAGAGGCAAAACGCAGCAGCAGCAACACCGATTATATGTCAAGGCTCAAGAGCAGTTCGAAATTCAAAAAAAGGAGCGTACATTCGGTTGAAGTTTTGGGAGTTATTTTTCTTTGTTTATATACTCCCTTGCTGTTCAGAAATAGAGTGTCAGTTTTGTTCTTGGTTTGCTGGTTCGGTGACAGGGAAACGGCAATTCTGGAGAAGTTTGGCCGAAGTTAGTTTCAGATTTTGGATTTCTTCTCTTGCTTCGGACAACAGGCTAGTTTTATATGTTTAGTTAATAGCTTATGTCTTTTGTCTAGTTTTTATGATTAAATTAGTTCTAGTTTTGAAGTTTCTGCAGATTTACATTTGATGCTTTGAATTCCAGTACATTAAGTTGTTAAATCTTAATTTTAGCTTTGTTCATTTACTAATTTGGCAAGTTTAAAATTCTGGTTGTTTATTTCAGTTTGGTTTTCTCTCTTGTTCAGTACATTACATTAGTCTTGGTTGGAAGTTTTATTATGACAGTGTGTTGTTTATTTTCAGTGCAAGTTAAATGCTTATGGTTTTTGTTAATTTGCTGAGTATAAATAGAATGTTTTGGAAAGGAAGTGCTGGAGTTTGGGTTTGACAAGTTGAGTTTAGAGCATGGATTGACAACCCATTGCTATGAATCGGCTTTGCAACGAGTATTTCAATTTAAGTTTCAGATTTAGTATACAATTGTGTTATATTTGTTATGTCATTTGATTTTCATATTTGTGTTATAATTTTAGTTTAAGTGTTATTTTAGTTTATGTTGTTTAAATGTTTTCTTTTTTAATTTTATCAGTTTAAGTTTATGCTATTTCATTTATGCATTTTAACTCCTGTCATTTTAATTTCTTGTTGTTTTATTTAGTTAATTCACAACTCTTTCATTTCAATAGTCTAGACATTAGGGGCAATTTAGTCTAGTAGCTTGGTAACCTTCCTTGAGGACTCGACCCCTGCTTACCACGGTATTATTGTTAGGACACCGTATTGTTGGGGTTTTTCCTTACAACACCTTTGCCTTCGTCTTCGTCGTGCTCGAACCAGCAACGCCGACAACACAACAACGGCTCGGAGACAGTGCTCGTCGTCGATGGTTGGAGCAGCAACGTCGGAGCCACAATGCATCGTCCTCAAATCTGGACATCTCCGGCGATGCATCGATCTTGTTGTCGTTGTGCTTCGTCGCCGTCGCCATCGAGATCTGGACGGAAGGAGCCGTCATCGAAGCTGGGCTCGTCGCGTTCTCGATCTGGTCCAAACCCGAGCACGACGACTCCATCGCCGCCGTTGTTCTCGGCAGATCCGGCCACGCCGTGCTCCTCCAGCGTCGATGACAGCAACAGAGGTGACCTCCGCTCCTCCTACGTCGTTGGCAGCAATGGGGGCGACCTCTGCTCCTCCGGCCGGTGCAGGTGACCTTCGATCCTCCGTCGATCTCGTCGTCGTCCCTTGAAGCTCGTTGGAGATGGAGATCGAATGACAGCAGTTCATCTTCATTTTTTTTTCTTTTTTTAAATTCAAGCTTAAGGAGCTGTTTGGCTGTGCTT
>JAYMTA010004697.1:0-12309 GCA_036897625.1 Pelargonium cotyledonis
CTTACACATCAATTATTAAAAGAAAAGTACAAGGAGGGGGAATGAGCCTAACCTTCTAAGACATTACCCGAATGAGTTACAAAAAAAATAACTTCCCCCAACGAAGAATCGCATTTCTTATAATGTTCTTCCTAATCACCTCAACATAGGTCAAAGGAAAATCCACAACAAGCCCGACCATATGTTGAGAAAAGGAGATACCAAGGCCTGCCAACCAGTCCAAAACCCGATTAGCTTCGCGAAGAATGTGAACTATTTTGGTTTGACCTAGTTAATGGCGACAGATATACCCAAGAGAAGTGAGAGACCATGGGCAACACGACTTACCATGCATCGTGTCGAAAACTAATTTCAACTCTGCCTCCATATAATCCATAAAGATGTCATGGGTAGCGCAATAGTCCAAGCCATGACGAAGAGCCTGAAATTGTACATGTATTGGTTCCTCCAAATAACTATACACTAAAAGCGAGAAACACATCCCCATTAGCATTTTTCACCACACCACACGAGCTGACAATCCATTTCTTGATGCCCCCATCAATGATTAAACATCTCTAACCTACTGACGGCTTAGCCCTGCGAACACAATGAAATGTTCTAAAACACGTACGAGTCGAGGCAAGATCAAATCATGATGAGTTCTAGTCTCCCAAGTAGTCGGAACCCCCCTCACCATGAACAAAGGAAATATATCTCAAAGCCAACATCGAGTTACAAAAACAATGTTTTCCAAGGACATTTTGACACCCTCAAAACGGCCTTGATTCGGGCATTCCATATCTCCTAAAGCATACAACAAATTGAGGCTATCCTTAGAAAATCTGAGATCAAAATGGAACATATATTACCCCCATAGGCTTGTTAAAACCTCCTATAAAGATGGTTGGCGAATGTTAGAGCGAAGCCAACCTTCCACTACCACCCAAACCAATCGAGCCGACTTCCAGTGAAGAAAGAGATGCTTCAAGGATTCCCTTGTTTGTGCATTACAACACTTATAGCACGACACTAACAGAAAACCAATCTCAACAACCGTTGAATCCACTGGTAACGACCCATGCATGAGACGCCAAACAAAGACCTCGATCTGAGGTGGAATGAAGGCATTCCATATCATTATGTGCCAGCGAAATGGGGGACTTGGTGGGCGGCGAGATGCTGCGAATTGCTGGAAGAGGACTCACCGGTTTTGCTAGGTCTGAACACTAACCTGTCCGGTATGCTAATCTGTAAGTTGGCTATTGTGAGTTCTTGTAATCGATCTCCACCACCAACAACAGTGATAACAAGAGCCATGCTCGGGGGTCACCATTTCAACCAATGTGAAATGCTCATACAAATGCACCTAAGGTAGAGTGCACCAACTACCCATGCCAAAATCAATATGGTCCCCATGACCAATGTCCTGAAAACTAAGAGGAATTAATTATGGAACAAGCTGCAATACTTTTTTCCAAAGAGTTGTACCAAGGACGAGGAGATGGATGATGGATGACCGAAACTAGTACGCATAAATTTAGCCCATAATCCTTGCCCTGCAATGAACCATCACGCCAATTTCACATGAAGCGCACTTATATGATCATATAAATCTTTGGCTCCCAAGCCGCCTTCTGAAAGCGGACTACTCGGCGGGTTCCAACCAACCCAATGAAGATGATAAATGTTGTTCGAATTCCAAAAGAATCCTGCGATAATACTATGCTTACGGATAGTAATAGATTTTGGCACACAGCATGCAACCAGTACATAAATTAGGATGAATGCGAAAATGCTCCGAATCAAAGTTAATTTACTACCCATTGAAAGAAGCCTCCCATTCCAACCCGCCATGCAAGATTGAAGCTTTTCCATAATAAACTGATAGTCCACCATTCGAGGTCGGTTTTTGGATATCTAAAAGGCAAGGAGCCCATATGAAAGCCAGTCCATGAACCGAGAAGACGAACCCGAGCTGACGTTAGCTTTGACCCAATGACAATTTGTAAAAGCGGATTAGATCCATAAAATCCGAGATCGAAGTTTGAAGTCCATTAAAAAAATAGAATCTTTGACGAACATTAAATAAGAGATGCCAATGTTATGGTTGCGACAATAGAACGAACGAATTGATCCATTATCAAATTTTAACTTAAGACTTCTTGTGCTATACTGAAAAGAGTCGGGGATGGAGAGTAGCTTTTTGTATTAAGGCCGAGAACTTATTCTCACGCCTGAGGTGGCGTACCAGGATCATCTCGGGTACCTCATTCTTTGGTGTGGTGTTCCTACGCAGGTCATAGGTTCGAAGAAAGGCATGATCTGAAACCTTGACATCAGACCCCGACACGGGACAAGAGAAACTTGAGACTTAAACAATATAACACTAAGACAGACAATAAAAAACAAGGTAGTGTGCCGCGTTGACCATTAAAATAGACGCATCAGTATGGATTAAAATTATCATCTAGAAGAATGTGGTGTAATCATCTAAAAAGCATCTCCTCATAGAAGAATATCAAAAATAATCTTATTGATCCTTACATTTTTATTAAGAGAACAAAAATTGGATTTTCTATTATTGTAGTATATGTTGATTATTTAAGAGCTTCAAAGAGCTCGAGAAAACTGCAACTTATTTGAAAAAATAGTTGTGAATACTTTTAATATTTAGTACTTACTTAGTAAACTACTAGAGAATACTTGATAAGGTGCTGCAAGGGCTATTCCTGAACCAAATGAGTTTGAGACACTAAATTTTGTTTTGGTTTGTAGATCGAGCATTTATCAAACAATTTTTTTGTTCATCAATCCAACTATATAAGATTTTAAAATGTTTTTATATGGAATAATGTCACTCATTGATCTCACCAATGGTTGTCTGCTCACTTGACATAAATAATGTTTTTATTTGTTCAAAACATAATGATGAAGAAATTCTTGGTCAAGGAAAATCATATTTAAGTGCAATTAATGCATTAATGTATCTCGCTAATAATACAATTCATGATATTCTCAGTAAAATTATTGGTACGACATAATTATGCACCAACCCAATGGCACTGGAATGATATTAAAAATATATTTTGTTATCTTTGAGAAACGAATGATATGAGAATATTATATGTGAGATCTCTTAAATCCAAATTAACTAGATATATAGATGTTGGATATATGTCAGAATCACATAAAGCACGACCACAAACTGGTTATTTGCATACATATGGTAGAACTACTATTTCATAGCACTTGGCTTATAAACAAACATTGGTAGCTACTTCATCAAATCATGTTGAGATCATAACACTTCATGAGGCAAACAGAAAATGTGTATGGTTGAGATTGATGATTATTCAGCCTTAGAACGATCAAAGAGACCCTACCAATGACATGAAGATAATGTTGGCATGTTGCTTGCATGGGCGAAGCCACATGGTAATGGGCTCAAGTGACCCCACTAAAAGTATTATTTTATTGTTATTTGTACAAAATTTATCATTCTCTTATTGGGTGAAAAGAAAAGTGACCCCACATGTTATATTTTAGTGACCCCATATCAAACAATAAATTAGAAATACGATACCTAAGTGAGCCACCTATCAACTATAAATTGTAATAAAAATTATAGAAATAGTAAAATTGTACATTCCTTATTAAAAATAAAGTGATTAGAATTGTAATTTTATGTATATTTGTATATTGATTTCTTAAGAAAATTGATGATTTATTATTTTTCTACTTCTTACTAGTATTATGGATAAATATTTTAAGAGTAAAACAATAGTGACGAATCATCACCTAATGTGGATATCCGTAGCAGTAATCAAAGAAAAATTACTTCAAAAGAACAAATAATTGAATTTGATTTGAAAAATCTCATCATGTATATTGGATTACGAACAAAAATTTCAGATCATCATCCTAATGAAGCAATTATGCAGCTCTTTCAAAATATGAAGACAAGACTATGACCTCAAAAAAATTTTCAAGCGCTTAAACCGCTTGACCCAACCACTAAGGGTGGCACAATTGGTTATTCCAATTGTGTGAGTGGGAAGAGGTCTCATGATCGATTCCCACTCAACTCATTCTTGGTGGTGGTGTAAAAGCCCACTTTTGGTGCGGTATGGTGCCAAAAGCCCTAGGCTAGGGTTAAGAGGCAAAGTCTCTTTCCTAAACACTATTTCCTTGTTCAAGCTTGTATATATATGTCTTGAAAAGGTTTCTTAAGCCGTCGCAAGATAAGATTTCGGCACCTATCTGTTTAAAAAAAAAAAAACCGCTTGACCCAATATGTGTTGATATATTTAACAATTATTTTTTGTTATTATGTATTTTATAATATTGTGCCCCCACTGAGTTCTGGATCCGCCACCTGACTTGCTTGCATTGCATTAATAAAGGGAGACTACATTAAAGGAGATCAAATCGAACACATTTATCAAATTCTTTTCCACTCATGAACTTAAGAAGAATGACGAAATAAATGTCCATCAAATCCATTCAAGCAAAAATCTGTCATATCTCTTCACAAAGTTGTTACCAACTAAGACTTTTGAGCAACTTGGGTTGCGCCGGCTCAAAAATATGTGTTTTGTTGAGAGGAAGAAATGTATACGTGCTACACTCTTTTCCTTCCTCTAATTTGTTTAGTTTATTTTTGTCTTATTAGGTTTTTCCTGACAAGATTTTTAATGAAACTTTATTTACATATTTTTTTATCAGTTAACGATACACTTTTTATGCATATGGAACTCAAGAAATATATATTTTAGTTATGAATATACAAAGGGGAGTGTTGTAAATATTTAACATGGATATTCATTTCCTTACCTATTAAGCAGTGAACAACAACCATAAGATTAAAGTTGCCAAATCCTAACCTTCTATGTGTAAGGTCACCTTCCCTATAAATAGATCATTTGTTATTTGTATAACAATTTGACAACATATGCTTGAAGCTCGTGTCCAGGGTCCTGTGAAAAACATGGTAACTTTGAGGAGCTGCAAAAGTGCACAGAAATGAAACAAATACAGCACTGGTTCTGGTTTTGGCCTTAATGTCAGTGAGGGATATCTTTTTTGTTTTTCATGTCTAAACACAAATTTATGGTATTAAATTCCAAATTTATGAAAGAAGCATATTAGGGCATTAGTACACTCACTGTACAAGAACCACTGTGAAAAACTTCCTCAAATCTACACCATGATTGGAAGTCTTGACCTACATAAGAGTATAAATCAAATGACAGAAATCGAAACTACATGGTTTTAGAGACCATCTTTCAAACTAATCTTTATGTTTTGCACTTTAATTGATAGCTGCAGCTTATGGTTCTCGATATCTTTTAGAACTGAAAGCAGATTTGCCCGATACACTTCACACTTTCTGTTTGCGCACTCCACCTCATTGGTAAGTTCTCGGATTTTCTTGTCCATATCATCCTGCAAAGTAGGACGTTTTAGACCATAGCATCACAGATATGTACATGAACATTTCAGAATAGACCAAAACATCATCAGTCAAACAATGAGTATAATCGCAAAAAACTTCACCATATAACTGCGCTAACACTGAAATTTTATCTTCCCAAATGATAAGTTAATAACATTACCCAATCTGGAAATTCTGACATTAAAATCTTTTATTATTAATCTACCGACAGAAATTAAAATTAACGTTTGATGGCAGGCAAACAAAGATTCGACACATCTGCTATAGAAGCCAGCTAAACAAAATTTCATCGGGGAATATCTGACTATCAGTAAAAATATATTTTCCTGCCAAAGAACTAATGCTATTCTAGTGACCGGTTAGAGATAGATGACATGTTTTCTATATACCATAGCCCACAAGGAACACACATCCAACTTCATTTCTGAGGTTCAGAAGTGTATTCAAGAAGATATACAAATTGTCATGCTATTCCACCGTTCTTAATAATGATAAATCACTGTTTTGGAATTTTCTTTCTGAATTAAATATAGAACATATATATAAAAAAATTAAAAAAAAAAAAAAACTTTGAATGCATAGCCCTCCAAAACACATTGCATTTCATCTATCTCAAATACACCACGCATCTAATTTGTCTCTAATCAGAAGTAGATTATAATTGCACAGCTTCCAACTATAAGAGTTTCATCAATGTAAAAAATATATTAATGAGCATAGGTGATTCAAATAAAACTTGGAACAAAATTTATACGAGTCAACAAAATCTTAACAAAAATTTGTTGGTTGAGATTCAGTCAACCCAAACAAAAAAATATCGCCTCATTAAAATCTCTCGGGTTCACTGGAACAGGTACGAGAGAATTTTGTCGTTGGCAGTGAGTCTCATCCAGTAACTCCTGACTGAGATTTTTTTCTTCTTTTTATCAGGTGATATGCAATGTATTGTAACTTGTAAATAGGTGAGTAGGCATTTAATGTACTCTCTATGAAACAAAATGATATTGAGGATATATCTTCAAGGGGTTTCTATTTTTTAACATTTCATAATCATACTTGTGTTGCTTCAGGGAGAATATGCAACTTCTTATAACCAAGTTGTTCGGTACAAATATATTAAAACCAGAAGTTCAGAATAAGAACAGAACAGTGCAAGGAAATTGACTGAAACCATAAACTTGAAACTCTACGAGGTTATAAAACTCTAAACCATTTGCCCCAACTAAGCTATGGCACTCCTACTTCAGAAAGAACAAACAATCCAAGAAAACTCTAAAGCATTTGCCCCAACTAAGCTATGGCACTCCTACTTCAGAAAGAACAAACAATCCAAAGATACTAATAGTCTATAATTTAATAAAATGGTAAGAACTTCATCATTCCCTTGAAAATATATTATGCATCTAAAATTACCGGTAAACACGCCTGAAAATATGTTGTCCATCAAACCTCCCAATACACATGGTACTTTCTTAGTTTGACATGGAAAGAACAAAAATCAGTTGAGAGAATCTTCTGTACTTTTTTTGGGTTTGTCTTTGATACAATAATATTTCCGAACTGGCAAGTTTGAATAACAAAAGACCGTTTTCAGCACTTGGAAAAACTTAAAATAATTGAAAAATAGATATGAAACGTCAACGACAGATGTCCTTTTTCTAAAAAAATCATTTGAATACTTTTTTCAAGAAGAAAGCCTAAGTTATTTTTTTCCTAAGTTGTAATAATTAGTTTTTTACTATTTATTTGTGGACAAGTTAATGAGTTTACTAACTTATTTGATTTAATCGCTTCATTTGCTTGTTTAAAATGAACTTGTTTACTTATAAGATGTTAGTTTTAGTTTGATATAATATGAAGTTTACTCTCTATACAATTAAAAACCATATATAAGCATAAACTTTTTATAATATGTGTGTGTGTATAAATTTAATAAAAATTAATGTGTCGGTTTTTTTGGAAATGACAAACGTGTGTCCGAATTGTGTTATGTCATGCGTTGGTATCGGTACAACATAGCCGTCCATCATATCTAAGAATCAAAACTCAGTGCAGTCCTAGGATGTCAAAAAGTCGGTAAGGTATTTAATGAGAAAAAATAAGTTACAAATTCAATAAAGTTTTGAAGAAAATTACAAGTCAGTATATCTCGCCACAAATAAAAAAGAAAATGATAGCAATTAAGAGAATTGACTCTAACCTCAGACAAATGTGCACCCAAGCTTGCTTGATGTTCCCCAGTAGGATAATTAGTCCGATTTCCAACACCTGCTGAATCTGGCTTAACACGCCCATTAATCATCACACTTCTACCGTCATTCTTTGTTGCAAGAGTGACCTTTTTTAAAGCTTCTTGAAGAGCACCCATTGCCACATTATATGTCTCCACAGAAATTGCCCCCTCATCCACAAATTTAAAGGCTTCATGGCGTAATGTGTTATATCTAACAGTATGAGATTCTAAATAATTAGTGTATACATTACTAGCATGATCCTCCAATATTACACTGCTCTTAGCATTCCGTGTCCATCGTTTCAAGATGTAATGTGAAGGGAGGGTGAGCACATTGGTCACTCTAAAGACTGCTAATATATGTCTGCAAAGAAGACCTGAGAACTCAAACATCTGGCAGCTACAAGTAGCTTTCATCTCGAGAACAGTAAACTTAACATAGTAGGCTTTATGGTCCTCCCCGTATTTTGATACTTGGTATGTGATGACTTCTCCGTCATCCTCAGCTTTCGATGCCATGAATGTAAGAGTCCCAACTAACTCATCTTGGAATCTTGTAAATAACCTTCTAGTGTAGAGTTCAGATGCTTGTTTCTCCATTGGAGATGGGGTCTTCAGGACAGGAGAAGTGTTCATCGTATCATAGTCAGCTTTCACTTCTTTCTCATTGCGACTTTCCAATGCTTTCTCGTAGAGCTTGAAAAACTGGTTCAAATTGGTGGAGGCATTCACATATCCATCGAAGTACGAGTTCATACTATCACTTCTCTGGGTTATGGACATTTCTGCAAAGAACGTGTCTCTCAGATATACTGGGACCCACTGCCTCCGAGCAGAGTATATACGTTGAAGCCACACATGATCTCTGAGATCATATCTATCAACAAGAGATAGCCAGCAAGACTCAAACTCGTCAGCAGATTCAGTCAAGTTCACACATTTATGGAAGTCAGCTTCAAAAGCTGGATGTTGGAGAAGTACATGAGACAATTTCTCTTGACATGTCTTAAAGATGTGCCATTTGCAGAAGCGGTGGCGAGTCTCTGGAAAAACATTAGTGATGGCAGAACTTATAATGTCATCATGGTCAGTGGTGATTGACAAAGGAGGGTGACCAGACATAGCCATAAGCCACGTCTTGAATAACCATACAAACGATGTCTCAGATTCATTAATCAGGAAAGCACAGCCAAACAGAACTGGCTGTCCATGATGGTTAATACCAGTAAAGGGTGCAAAAGGCAAACGGTATCGATTAGACCTGTAAGTTGTATCAAATGTAACAGTATCACCAAAGTAAGTGTAGTTTGCCCTAGCTCTTGGATCAGCCCAGAAGACATTACTCGTACTTTGATCCTCATTACCCTGCACTGCATAAAAAAAATTGGGATTATCAGCATGAATTTGCCTCAAATAATCCAGCAGGAGCTGCATGTCTCCTTCTAAGCTCCTCTGGCGATTATTTCTCATGTAATTCCTGCAATCTACCTCAGTGAATCCAACTTTGCTTATGCCGCCATATTCTTTTATCAAAGCTGACATAATCCTACGAGGGCCCATTCCAGCAGCCTGCAACGTATCGATCAAAGTTTTAGCTTGGCCAGAAATTTGCCTATGAGACCTGAGGCAATGCACCTGATCAGGCGGAACCAGCTCATGATTGTGTTCTCTCACAAAACCAGACACAACCCATTTCCCGGAATCTTGCATCTTAACCGACAAAGATGCTTTACACCCTACCCTAGTAATCGTCCTCGGGCGCTTAATCTCCCTATCCTTGGTCCGCTTCTCATTCAAATTCCGGAACCCCTCCTTGGCGCAAACAAATTGCCTCTGTATGATTGCTCCATCCCTCCTCGACCGTCGGGACGAGCTAACGCGGGTGCTAAACCCAACACGACGTGCATAAGAATTGTAGAAAGCCTTTGCAGCCTCTTCCGACTCAAATTCCATACCCTCGTAGGGTTCGAGATCCAACAAATCCCCCTCTGGAAAGTAAAGTTCACTACTTGCACCACCAATTCCAAAGCCCCCACCACCACTATTAGGAGGAGGACTATCAATCATTTCATCATCATCAACATGATGCTCAATATCCACACCATCATCATCTCCTTCTCGGCCACCAAGCCCAATATCAAAATCAATTACTTCGTTTTCCATATTACAGACCCCAATGGCCCAATTCAACTCTATCAATTAATCACACCTATGTCAGTCCCTACACAATCTATTGAAGAATAAAACAGCTGCATAATAGATAATAATAGTAGCAAAACATTAGGCAACTGAACTGACCATTGTAGAAGCTCTGGTGCGTCGAAATCAAACAGTGGAAAAAACTGTGTTTCTGGGTTTAACAGTGAGAGAAATGCGATAGCCAGTGAAAGGTTCGGACTGCTAGGGTTTGAGAGGTGTTGTAACGAAACCCTAGATTCCGGCACAATTCCTCTGGAGTTTATACGGTTGGCTCCGGACTTGTAATGATCAATTCTTGGAGGATTTTCTCGGGAAAATTGTAAAGAATTGAAGGAGAGAAATGAGCGCACAGCTGTACAGAGAGTCAGAGAGAGACGAGGATGGTGGTGCGTTCCTGTATTATGCTCTCTATACCCGAAGCTTGCTTTCAGGGCGATTTCGATTTATTGACCGACAGATGGGCGCTTATGCGCCGTTGGATTGGATTTGATCTCGTCACTGTTCTTTGAAATGCAGATCCCCTTCCCATACTCTCAAAAGGCCTTTCATAATTGTAATGTTCGAAATAAAACAATAATGTTTTTTTTTTCTTGAATAAATATGTGATTTTTTTTATTCGGGTCAGAACTAACGCATGTCCAGCCGGTTTTGTTACTCGCGTGTTAGGGTAAGATGTTCAGATTTTGTAACTTGAGTTTAGATTTGGAGGTTTAATGTTGGTCACGAGAGCTGATGCGGAGGTGTTTAGTTTTAAAAAATCTTACACATTGTTAAGTGGATATCTGTGCGTGTACACAGGAAATCACTCGAATGCGAGAGTGAGAATCTTTACCATGATGGTACTAAATACTACCAAGTAAAGCGGGAGTTTGAGATATAATCAAGGTTGAAAGGTTGAGAATGAATTTTCATAACCCTTCAAGAAGTGATATGACATCGTGTAATTGTTTGGTGGAGATGTCGGGCATGTGATGAGATCACGTTTTATCTTCTAGTCAAGATTTCTTTTTTCTTTTTTTGAGTGCTTTATCAAGTATCGTGATTTTAACTTGCTTTCTAAGCGTAGACAAGTGTGACTAGAGCTCTCAAAAGCATCTATCATCTTGACATGATGTCCTACATACTTATGTGGTAGAGAAAATGTGGCTTTGCAACATCCTACTAAAATTTCATCAAGACAAAAAGATGAGGATACTCACTTAGGGATTGGAGACTGTGGGTGCTGTTTTGGAGAAAGAGTTGGCGGTGAAGGATATATACTTGTCATCCCTGTGAGAGCACAATTTGTCTTTGGCCCCCAAACTAACCCGCATTTCTTATATGGATTTAAAGTTATATGTTATCCAATAGATTACTACGAAAACATGTTTAGATTGGTTGGAGCAGTTGAACACAACTGTGTATGATTCAGGCTTTGAGAGCACTAAACATGCTTATGTTTATTATCAAAATTTTGATTGCGTGTTCATGAACTATCCCGAGAACATCAAATTACTTTTAGCTTCCCCTTATCTTATGAGATGGAAGCACATGGTCTAACTATTTCTCTTAATCTTATTGAGTGCACATGATTGTATAGTTAATTTATGACCCCTAACAATACCCATGAGGGTCAACCATGATGTGCATTTAGAGGATAAATTTAGGGTTATTTTTTCTTCATTCTATAGTGTTACACTAAAACTTTTGTAATGGTGATACAATTTTTTAATGTGTTCTTTTTCATGTGGCCCTTAAAATGAAAATATTTGGGAATTACATTTGATTGTGTTGTGTGCGACTATTTTTCTTTTGTTAAGCCAATATTATTTTGTATTATTCTCTTCAATGGTATATTGGGATTTGTTGTGACAAACCTTTTGAGGGCTAGACTTAGTTTGACATGAGCGCCTTCGCAAAGATTCATTAGTGGTTTACATAGCATTTGTTTTTTGCACGCCCTCATTTCGATCCCTTTAGAGCGAGTGATGTATAAAACCAAACACCTTGGGATATATGGTGACATGTGAATCTTTCATTTCTTACGTTCTTAAGGGTGAGTGGCATTTATCAATTAACATTTGTTGGGGTTTTGGTTTGACTTGCATAGCATTTGTTTCTTACTTGCCTCGACTTTCTTTGAGGGCAAGGGGTGTGTAGCACTTCTCTTGGGGGTTTAAGTTGGCATGCATATAATTCGTTAAATGTGCACATTTGTTTGCCCCAAAGACAGACGACGTCTAGTAGTGAATGTTATATCGAGGGTTTTTTTTATTATGTGTTGCATTTGTTACTTATGTACCTTCACTACAAGAAAAAGACTCATTTGCGACGGAATTTACGATGGAATTCCGTCGTAAATATGTGATTTTACGACGGGAATTTTCGACGGACAATCCGTCGCAAGAAGGCCCATCGCAGATTTTTACGACGGCTTTTACGACTGTGTTTTACAACGAAT
>JAYMTA010004698.1:0-12309 GCA_036897625.1 Pelargonium cotyledonis
CAGGGACCTTCTGAGTTCAGTTTTTGATAGTACGGGGACTAATACGGTCCATTTTAAAGTTTAAGGACCATTTCGTTCCATTTACTAATAGTACAGAGACCATAGGAGGAATTTATTCTAAACTAAAACCTCATTTACAACACCTTCCGCAACTCTTTTTGTATAGAAGACAATTTCTTCCGTGTTAGGCAAGGATGAGAGAGACAAAATGGCATCCCGTATTTTCTTCTTACTTTGTTTCAAAATTTCATCTTTACCCCATCACGAGTTATTGTTTCTTAAAATCATTTTAATGCAAGAATGCGATTTTTTATACACTTTATGGGATTTGGTTAACCGGAGAATAACAAGTCGACCACATTGACAATGTAGAGGTTGATCACAGAACAGTTTGTGAGTAGTTGAGCAGGTCGATTTCTATTGTATAGGTGGATTTCATAGAACATGCCGACTTTCGACTTTAAACAATGAAATTTCCAAACAAGCACCTAATACTACAAAACACCATGATTAATGACCCAAAAACAATAATTCAAAAGCAATAACAACTAATGATACGTCCAAGACGGCTATAAAGTACAGTATCGATGGATGGTTCTTCGTCAAAATTAAATATATAGATGAGAAAGAAACAATGAAATCATAAATACCAAATATTTGAATGCATAGATTCTAAAAGCGAATTCGTAAGTTATATATTGATATATTAATCATTATCATGAATAGAATTTGATGCATGAAAAACGGTCGGCTTTGGAATGTTTTCAAATGAAAAGTCAAAAGAGATATTGATAGTGTGTGGTGTTGTCGATTCACGATTCGTTTGTGAGAAATAAACAATTCATTTGTTATATTGTAAAGTTTAAATATACTTTTTTTTTTGAAAAATGGAAAATTATGAGAATAAATATTGTTCGAGCATGCAAACTCAACTAAAGTTTTGTACTTTAAATTCTAATCAACGAGAAAAGACAAAATATTCATGCTTAAAAGTGCAACATTGAGAGAAGATGCTGACAAAGTGCTTGTTTGTTTAGTCTACTATAAAACGTTACAAAATTTAAGGAGTTGTAAAGAGGGGTGAAAACTTCAAGAAGCTGTAAAAGGATACTCCAAAAAGTCAGTTATGTTTGGAAAATGTTTGACGGTAATTTAAGGAGGTTGGATCATAAAAGTTTGTTTGGTAAAACACAAGTATAAAGAGGTAAAATATGTAAAAATTACCAAACAGTGGACCGCAATAACAAATACGGTTGGCCATTTGTAGTCTATCCAGTTCAAAAATAAAACAGTCGACCATTTTATTTATTTGGTAGATGCTTTTATCTGAAAGTCATATATAAAATTAAACGGTGGACAAAAATAAAAAATGATCGATCGTTTAGCTCCTCAAATGAGTTATTGTTCCCCACATGAGCTGTTTAGCTTATGCACCATAACAACTCCTTTGAGGAGATTTTTACTGTTCCGCTCCTTAAAAAAGCCAAAATCCGGTTTTTACCTAACAACCTACATCTCATGTGGCACCATCATCTTTTAAGCAAATCCTAGATGACACATTCTTAAAGAAGCAAGTAGTGTTAGCAAACAAGTCCTAAGAGTTGGAGTGATCAGTAATTCGGATAATAATAGAGGCATTCACAATGTAGCAGTAATAATTACGACAAATAGGTATAAAAAATTCCGGTATGCATGCTTTGCTAAATTGGTCCAATTTTTAAGACATTAGTAATAACTAATAACTAATCAATGATCTTAATTAATCACTAATGTGTTGGACGATGTGCATCATATTTATTATTATTATTATTATAAAAGTAAGGTGTACGTGTTGATTCACGTCATCCTATTAATATTTTAGGGCACCAGATATAATCCATCTGACTGCCCATTTACATAAAACATATCAATGACTAACTAAATTAGACATTTTGGATGTCGGCAAGGCTTGGACCTCTTTTTTTTAATCTGTCAATTACGGTTCGATCTTCATAAAATAAAATAAAAAAGAACGGAAGGAAGTATACAAATTAATGATATGGTTTAAGCAATTCTTTGAATTCGAAATAGAGAGAAAATTCAAGTAATTAATTTGGTGGTATATATTGTGTAATTGACAGAAAGAGAATATTCTTGTGCAAGTTCAAAGAATGAATTCAAGATTTTGGATTGAAAGGCTTTTAGCAAAATGACTGGTTCACTTCAGACTGCACATGCATGCATTTAGATTATCATCAACCCTAGCTACTATATAATAAAAGTTGATATACTTTTTCACAATTAAGAATAGTGTTTTAATGACTAGTTTAAGACTTAAGTTCATGGATGGTACTATAGCTACTAACCTGCTTTAGATTCTCTTGCCATTCTATCTTGTTCTTCAAAAAGACTTGTCCTTGCCTTCTTTTCTTTCAACTTATCTTCTTCTTTATTATTGTTTTTTTTTAAAGAAAAAGAAGAAGAGAGTTTTTATTTATTTATTTGACGTCTTTTATAACATTTATCTTTTCCAGATATGTGAATCATTTAGAATCATCGGTTTATAAAATATCACAAATTTAATCCTTGAACTTTTCCGTTTGACCATTGAGAATCGTCATTGATGTATGTCTTTGACTCAAAGAAAAGGAGCGCATTAGAGTGTGATATTGTCTTGCCCACATGTTTGGAAGTTTTTCTAGAAATGTTATAAATCTCAAATCTTGTGAGCTTCTTAATCTTGAGGGCGGGTCTCTTTCTTGCGCACGATAAAACACCATTGAGTGGAGATCCTAGATGTGTTTTTTGAACACCGTTTCAAGTGTGGGACTAAGATACTTAACCGAAAAGCACAAAATGTATGAAAGATATATAGAGAGGAAGTATCAAGTGTAATAGATGTTAATTGTGGATCCCTACTAGTAACACCGAATGAAATATTTATATTTACAAACTATATCCACCACTCGATGACGAGAGGTGGGGTCTGTAATTTGGACCTTACTATTCAGATGTTCCAGTTCTAACTTTCTATTAGTGCCATTTGCGGGTGCCGGATGAGCTTGAATTTTGGAGTAGAGTGGACTCATTGGAGCACATATCGTTTTAGGTATTTATACTCACAAAATTTATATACAAAATTGAGTGCCAATTTCGGGCTCTATTCAGCTTCATTAGTGTACCACAAAAGCCCAAAACTTGAGCCTAAAAATATCTTGGGCCCATCATAAATAAGTGAAAAATAAAATTGGTTTCTTGCTCCAAAATTTACTGTTTCTTGTCTTGTTGGCCACAACTTGAATGTGGATGGTTAAGATGGGGGCAATGGTTCTTCATTTTGGTTTCAGGTTCCACTAAAAGTAAAATACAAGACAAGTCAAGGAAATTGATGCGTGATCAAAGCACAACCATTAATTAATTAATCCCCAGAAAACCATCATTTTTTTCACCCAAGACTATCATTGGTACTTGAAATGCTTTTGCCATTTTAACTGGAATTAGTAACCACTGGATGGAGCTTAATTTCTATTTATTTCCATGTTTGTGATTGTGAGTGAACAAGTGTGTGTGTGAATCACTTGGTCAAAGGAGTGTCTTCATGTTTCCATGACTGGTAATTAGTAAAGTTATAGAGATATAGCAAGAAGAAGAAGAAGAAGAAGAAGAGGAGGAACTCAACCATTTCCAGGTAGTGTTTCTCTATTTTGCAAGTTCTGCGTTTTGGGTTTCTTTTCATTTGCTTAAATTTGAAACCTTTTGTGCTATTCTGTAAGATTTCTACGGTTTTCAGTTATATAAGGTGTTTTCAGGCATTTTGGGGATTGTTTCTATGGTAGCTAGCAATTTAGCTCTTGTTTTGAGTCTTCAAGTTTGGGCTAGATGGTTCTTTGTTTGTTGGGAAACCATGAACTTTAACATTGTTGCATAGAGACTTTCTGAGGAAACATATGCAGATCTCATAAAATTCATACTCCTAGGTGCAGATAAATTGGTCTTGATCCATTGAAAGTAGTGTTTTGTGTGAAGAATCAGTGCATCTTATTACATGTATTGGGTCATTATTCAAGATAAAATTTGCCTCTATGCTGTTGATATTGTTCTAGTCTTTCATGTTTATTTACTTGTGTTTCTGATGCTTTTTCAGGTATGTTTGTACCAGTAGCAGTGGCACTGGTGGTTGGTTTTGTGGGGTGGGCTTATCGTTCCATAAAGCCTCCCCCTCCGAAGATATGTGGATCGATAGATGGTCCTCCCGTTACTTCGCCTAGGGTCAAACTCAGCGACGGGAGGCATTTGGCCTATCGAGAGGCCGGAGTCCCCAAGGAAGAGGCTAAGTACAAGATCATCGTTGTTCATGGCTTTGATAGCTCCAAAGACTCCCAGTTAGCTGTCTCCCAAGTACAATTCTGATTTCTAACTTTTTATACACCTCATTTATGCTATAAATTGTTTAGTTATGTGATTGGATTGTTGTGTTCACCTTTATGCAACTTTGGTTGTAAAGAAACAGAACACTGAGTTGATGAATGATTGCTAGATTGTGTTTATACAGCTTTTGTTATGTTGATTTCAGGAGTTTGTAGAGGATCTTGAGATACATTTTGTGTCGTTTGATAGAGCTGGTTACGGGGAGAGTGATCCATTTCCGTCACGGTCAGTGAAGAGTGAAGCATTTGATATTCAAGAACTTGCTGACAAATTGCAGATTGGACCCAAGTTTTATGTTCTTGGGGTCTCAATGGGAGCTTACCCCGTATGGAGTTGCCTAAAGTATATACCGGACAGGCAAGACACACAAGCACTATCGATTGTCTTACCTTTTGAATTGTCAGATGGAATGCTCGGTTAATTACATCTTTATACTGATGATCGGTTTACAGGTTGGCAGGGGTTTCCCTGGTGGTTCCGTTCGTGAACTACTGGTGGCCTCGGTTTCCTGCCAAGCTTCGGAAAAAGGCCTTCGGTAAGCTCCTTGTTCAGGACCAATGGGCGTTTCGAGTAGCACACTACACTCCTTGGTTGTTTTACTGGTGGATGACTCAACAATGGTTCCCGTCATTAAGTATATCTTCTGGAAACATGGCAATTTTCAGCCCCTCGGATCTGGAGGCCTTGAAGAAGTTGTTGGAAGCCCCAAGAACCGGACAGGTACTTCCTCAGATGTTTCGAGCATATATACATCCTGTTGATAAAGTATTTTATTAGAAATTTGTTTCATTGACTTGATACTCGGGTGTGCTTCTCGTTCCAGGAGAAGATACGACAGCAAGGTGAGCATGAATCTCTGCACCGGGACATAGTGGCGGGTTATGGAAAATGGGAATTTGATCCTCTGGATCTTGACAATCCTTTCCCTGCAAATGAGGGCTCAGTTCACATTTGGCAAGGCTATGAAGACAGGATTATCCCCTTTGAAATTAACCGATACATTGCTGAAAAGCTCCCTTGGATCAACTATCGTGAGGTTCCTGATCGTGGACATTTTCTGAATTTCGATAACAATATTTGTGAAGCCATATTAAAGGCTCTTTGTCTGGAATAAGCTCCTCATGTAGTAGAAATCCATGAAGACTTAAAAGGTATTTAAATAAATGCAGTACCTGTATACTGTACATTTGAAAGTTGTTTTTCAGAATATCATAAGGTGTTAGATCCTATTTGGAAGTAATTGAAGATTGGCTCTGATGGATATTTGCTGTTAACTATGTATTCTACTGGTTTTTTGGTTCAAGTCTGTGACCATGAACCCATGAGTTGAACTAATAAGAAAGTTAGGTGTACGCAAGACATGAGATGTAACAACAAGAAAAAGTAAAATTACAACACGGAACTGTTGTTGCAGCTAACTTTTGCTAATATTTGAAAAAATGCTGTCAGATGGAATGAAACCAGTTATTAGTGTAGTCACTGACATTTATTAGAGCAAAAAATACATGTAAAAGTCATGCATGATTAGTACATAAAGTAGTCGTTTCTGTTTCGTTATTGTATTCCTTACACATATCTTTTGCAAGGACATAGTCACAAAAATAGGACCCAACCTCACATCATAGTCTAAACCAATCCATTGGGAAAAGAGTTTTCATTGCAATTCTTATTTTCCAAAAAGGGTTTTGTCGTTTTGTTTCGTTTTCCTTGTGTGGGTTTCTTGTCTAAGAATTAGAAATTTCAGAGGAATGGAGAAGGATTAGTTAGTGAGGAACTGGGGATGGTGTTCACTAATCAACTAAAAGTCAGACAAAGACCATTGATTAGTCTACTGAGACAGCATGTTAGGACCATCTCCTTCTTGCTATAAAAACATGCATGATACTTGTAAATGAAGTGGTAGCTAGTATCTACTCAAGGCAAGCTCTGCTATCTTTTGATACTTGTCTGATTCCATCTAATTTCACTTTCACAGGTATGTTGGTTTTTGCAGCAACTGTGTTGGTGGCTGGTGTTTTGATTTATGCATATAAGAGCACCAAGCCTCCACCTCCCAAGATTTGTGGATCTCCCCAGGGTCCTCCGGTCACTTCTCCGAGGATTAAGCTCAGCGATGGAAGGCATTTGGCCTATAGGGAAAGGGGTGTCCCCAAACATGTTGCCAAATACAGAGTCATTTTCGTCCATGGCTTTGATAGCTCCAAGGACATTTATTTGCCACTATCTCAAGTATGTATAATTTATTTTAGTAGAAAATGTTCTGGAAATTGGTTCTTATTTCATAACTAAAAAGAAGTTATACCTGATTTTGGCTGGGCTGCAGGAAGTGATGGAGGAACTCGGTGTGTGTATTGTGACATTCGACAGAGCTGGGTATGGGGAAAGTGACCCCAAACCGGACCGCTCTGTGAAGAGTGAAGCATTCGACATTCAAGAACTAGCAGACCAGTTGCAACTTGGATCCAAGTTTCATGTCATTGGGGTTTCTATTGGAACTTACTCCATCTGGGCTTGCCTTAAATACATACCTCACAGGCACGCCGTGTTTCTTGTTTCTCTTCTTGATTCTGCCATTTTTATTCACCAATTTGACTCAGGGCTCAATGGTTGCATTGCAGACTGGCTGGTGTGACTCTGGTGGTTCCAGTCATCAATTTCTGGTGGCCTTCTTTTCCTCCCAAGCTGACCAGTGAGGCCTACCGGAGCCAACTCAAGAGGGACCAAGTGAAGCTTTGGATCGCGCATAACACTCCTAGACTGGTTTACTGGTGGATGACCCAGAAGTTGTTTCCTTACTCCTCTATCATGCAGAGACACCCAATTCTTTTGAACAAACGAGACCTCGAAACCATTCAGACAATGTCACAAGTGCCAATGCCCGACGAAGTAATTTCTCATGTTATCTTGATTCAATTTCTCTGATCATAGAAGTTAAGAACTTGAGTGAATGGTATTAACTGTTTTGGTGTTTGCAGCATAAGGTAAGACAACAAGGTGAATACGAGTCCCTCCATCGAGACATGATAGTTCATTTTGGCGAATGGGAGTTCGACCCGATGGAGCTGAAGAATCCATTCCCTCAAAACGAGGGTTCAGTTTACCTGTGGCATGGTCACAATGACAAGCTGGTGCCGTTCGAGCTGCAACGCTATGTTGCAAAGAAGCTGCCTTGGATCCAGTATCATGAAGTACCTGATGGTGGCCATTTGATGATCCATGAGAGCTTTTTATGTGAAGCTATTTTCAGAGAATTGCTGCTTGGAGAAAACCCAAAAATCATATAGCCTCTCCAATCTCAAATCATTTCAACTGCTGCAACCTTGGATTCCACTATTTAATCAAATAAATCTGTATTAATTCTATGTGAAGGTTGTTGAGGTTTGTGTTTACTGTTGAAAGATCAACTAAAAGTCAGAGAAAGACCGTTGGTTATGTCTAACATCACAGAGACAACATAGTAGAGATTGGTTCTTATCTAACTCCATCATCTTTCACTTTCACAACTCCTTGCATCATAATATTCTGTGGCCTGATCTCAATCCTTGAGGTACAATGTCAGCTATTGCAAGAACTGTTGGTGGCTGGTGCTTAATTTGGTTCTATACATGGTTCTTGTTTCTAAACAAAACAAAGAAGTTAAATTTGATTTTGTTGAGCTGCAATGCTATGTTGCAAAGAAGCTGCCTTGGATCCAGTATGATGAAGTTTCTGATGGTGGGCGTCTGATGATCCATGAGAGTGTTTTATGTGAAGCTATTTTCAGGCAATTGCTGCTTGGACAAAAACCAAATATCATGTAGCTTCTCTATTCTCTAACATTTCAACTGCTAGCTGCTCCCTTGGGTTCACCTGTTTAATCAAATAAAACTGTATTTCTAGAGTTATCGATTGGTATGTACCCTGTTCCCAAACTTTTGAAACCATATGTATTTCGGCTCATTTTTGTTTTGTGTTTCTCACTTCTCAAAGAGACCGTTATCCTAAATCCTACAAATCTCATCCTATATTATCGACAAGAAGACTCGAACTCGAGACTTTAAAGAAAATTCAAAGTGATATTAACCACTTGATCCAATATGTCATTGTGTGTTAGGAGTAAAATCATACCTTGCACAACTCTAATCTATACCATTTGAGCTCATTTAGGGTGATTTCAAGACTAGACTTGTGATGCTAACCTTCCTTGTCCTCACACTCAGCCTTTGTCATATATTCCATACATCCGAATAGATAGAATAGATATCATATTTGCGGAATGTGATGGACTCACAATCTAATGCTAAAGAACGTAAAGGTTTGAGTACTCTTCTTTCAAGCATAATGTTCAAAATGCACGTGAAATAAGCAATTTGATAAGATATCCAAATTCAAGAGTGCATATATGTACAATTCATATGAGTTCTCGATCCTATTCTGAATTGATTCTGAACTAGGCTTTAAAAATTAAAATAACTAACACTTATAAGACAAAGCAAGACGGTAAAATGATCTCCGCAACTCAAACTAGTAAAAAAAAAAAAAAAAAAAACACTCTCTGGACATAGCTTAAGACGCAAGCTCCAATAGATCCGGCGAATTGACCGGAAGAAGAAACCCGGAAAATCAAGGAGAAAGTGAGGACAAAATTGGCAATAACAAAATAAAACCTTTCAGAGGAAGAGTGGCGTGTGGCATAGACGTGTCGCCACGGAATCGGATGCGGGGACCACATGAACATCTATTAAGCTGTCAATGTGGCAGTTTCTCATACTCTCTCTCTCTACTGTACTTTCTGTGCAGTGAGAGAGAGAGAGAGAGAGAGAGAGGCTGCATCTTTTTGCATGTAAATTTTTTGTTGCCTTCTGCTTCCTCTATCTCCCCAATCTGCTTTGTTTCCTCCGCTCCTCTGTTTTCTCTGTATCTCTCTGTTTTTTCCAGTTCCACCACCACATCATCACCATAGAAAAGAGCAATCTACATTGTTTTCACAGGTTTTTTTCTTTAATTCTTCATTTCTTGATCTCACATGCATTCATCTTTTTTGGCTTGCATGATTCATCTTACACTCTCATCAGATGCTCTGTTTTCTCAATTTCGAATCTCCATTGTCAATTTCGTATCTTAACCATCTTGCATGTTCAGTTTTTTCTCGATCTGTAATTTCAGGTGCAGTGTTGTAATTAAAACATGGTGGTTCCTGAATCGGAGACTGTTGCTGTTGCTGGAGACGCAGCAGCGACGCAAGAAGAGGCAGTGAAGGACTCTTCATTGGGGGGTCAAAATAACTCTGTTTTCTCGCTCACTCTCGATGAGATTCAGTGCAAGAGTGGCAAGAGCTTTGGATCCATGAACATGGACGAGTTCTTGGCTAGTGTTTGGAGTGTGGAGGAGAATCAGTCACAGACCATCGAAGGAGACCCCAATTCCAACAACAAAACCTTAATTGGACCCCAAACCACCAACCCTCTGGCTCGCCAGGGCTCGCTGTCCATCCCCATTTCGCTCTGCAACAAGACCGTCGACGAGGTCTGGTTCGAGATCCACAAGGACCAGACACCGCAGCAGCAGCAGCAACACAAACCCGACAACAATAACATTCAGCGCCAGCAGACATTGGGAGAGATAACCCTGGAGGACTTCTTGATCAAAGCCGGGGTGGTTCAAGAAACGGAGAAGAAAATGCAGGTGGTGCCGATTCACGAACAGCTCGTGAATCATCAGATTGATGCCAACGCCGCCAGTATGGGACAGCACGTGATGGGTCTCGGATACGCCGCCAATGGGTCTAACGGCGTGTCGCCGGGAAATGGTTTCATGACATACCAAATGTACCCTACAAAGAGCGGTACTTTTGCAGGAGAGACCTCTAATGGCAATGGCAATGGCAATATAGATGATCAGCGATGCCACGGTCTGATCATGGATCCCGGCGGGCATAAGATAACCCGGAAGAGGATCATAGATGGTCCCCCGGAAGTGGTGGTGGAGCGGAGGCAGCGAAGGATGATCAAGAATCGCGAATCGGCTGCAAGATCAAGAGCCCGAAGACAGGTTCTGTAAATGGATCGATCGAGCTTCTCGGCGACTACGTTTTTGTTCACATAATTGATGATTCAGTGCCACTTCTTTGTTGCCTTGCAGGCATATACAGTGGAGTTGGAGCTGGAGCTGAACCAGCTAAGAGAAGAGAATGCGAAACTGAAGCAGATTTTGGTAATGAATTAGCAAATACAGTTATTGAACAATGAACATTTGAACATTAACAAGATTTTGTGTTTTGTAGGAGGAAATGGATGAAAAGCGCAAGGAAGAGGTAGTGAAAAGGAAGGCAAGGAATGATCGGACAAAGGCACAGAAGACGGCTGAGAAGCTGAGGACGATAAGGAGGGCAGTGAGCTTGGCTTGGTGACTGAATAATGAAGACATATCGTATATTAGATATAATAATAATAACAAGACAGTTTAATGTGCAAATACTTGTGTTTCATGTCCCTATAATTTGCCATTTTAGTACTGTTTCTAGCTAGCTAGGTGTATACAATAATGTGCTATACATAGCAATATCTACATTTCCAAGTTGTTTTTGTTTTGTTTCGTTTTTCTAGTGTGCTTGTTAAACCTGAGAATGAGATGCTTGGTGCCTATTTGATGGAGAAAAAAATGTGGACTGGCTTCTGCATTTTGTTTATTGAGATTAGCTCAAATAATAGCAGATGATTTTCAACATGTTCAAATTCTAGAAGATAAATAAATACTGTATATATTTTGAGTATTTATTTATTTATTTATATTTTATGCTATTTTGAATTTTTATGTTTACGGCTCAAATAGCCTGTTTTGTTTTGATGTAGTTCCTAAATGTTGATTACTTCTGACTTGGTTCTGGCTTTTGCATTTTGGATTCGCTTTGGAGCTGAACTTAGCGAACTTGGGTTGGAAGGCAAGATGTCGTTGCATCGCCTCCAAGTTCGAAAGACGATAGGCTGAGCGGGCTGAATGAACTTGGGCTGAACTTGACGATCTCAAACTAGTCAACTTATGTTGGAGTTGGCGCCAACCCAATCTAGAGTATGCCAAAGTTGAGCTTATAATATATCAAAAGGTTCTCTTAGTGGTTTCTCCTATTAAGGTGAATTGACTCTTCTCGAAATGTATAAAATCACCAAAGATACGTTCTAAGCTAATGAAGCACTTGAGCTCCCGAACTTAAGTGTTGAGGTGACGTTAGAACACCACGTGTCGTTCCGTCGCTCAATAAAACACAAAACACACTTGTCTCTCTTCCTTTTGCTAGTTAATTGTTTTCTTCCTTTTTCTGAAGATGTTTATTTTTAATTACGTTTGTTTAGTTATACTAAAAAGTCGCATGTCTTGACAAATAAAAAGTCTACGCATAAACTATGACAAAATTAAAAGAAAAATGCTTAATGCCTCAAATTTTGTAAGCAGATTCTCTGCAGCTCCGAACTTCAAATAAATTCAAATCCAAAGAAGTTCTCTATAAAAGGAGAGACTCTCTCATTCCAAACTCAGACTTGATTTAGTTCAAGACTCAGACTCAAAACTTTCTCGTATCTTCTCAAACTCTATTCATAGCTACTCAATAGCTCGGTCCAGCCCCCATTCTGGTATCAGAGCCTAGTACTCAAAGCCTTGTAATCAATACCCAATAGTGGTATCAAAGTGTGTAAGCTTTACTCACTTTTTATCTTAATTATATGTATCTTAAATTTTGTTTATTCAATATAATTCCAGTTTAAAATTATTATTTCACTTATTATTTTATCTTGTTGCTTTTGTTCTATCTATTTGCTTCTTAAACTAAAATTTTGTTAAACTTAATACTAAGAGTTCTTTTAGAAATTTATCTGCTTGATTCGTTAAGTTAAGGCGTTGGTCAGCCCTGTAACCGTTGGTCAGCCG
>JAYMTA010004699.1:0-12307 GCA_036897625.1 Pelargonium cotyledonis
GACTGCCAGTATGGGGACTCTCTAGTCTTCTTCTTCTCAGGACATGGCTTGCGACAACCAGATTTTAATGATGACGAGCGTGATGGGTTTGATGAAACCATATGCCCTGTTGATTTTATTGAGCAAGGCATGATCCTTGATAATGATATTAATGACATAATTGTTAAGCCACTTACAGCAGGTGTGACACTTCATGCTATTGTGGATTCTTGTCATAGTGGAACCATACTAGATCTCCCACTCGTATACGACCATAGAGGGTAAGTGCATCTCTTACACTTCAAACAATTTAGCACTACATCATCAACAACAACAACAAAAACAGCATTCCGACATTGCATACAAGTTACTCCTTATAGTATGCAATCAACTAGTTTCAGTTTTGATAAAAGTAATCTCTTTGATGCATTAGTTGTGCAATGTAGTAACTGTAGACATTGTTTACATATATTTTAACAGAGATAAGTGGGAGGATAACCGCCCATTATCAAATGCATATAAAGGTACACGTGGAGGCTTGGCTATCAGTTTCAGTGCATGCGGAGATCATGAAATGGCTGCTGATACCTCTGTAAGTAGTATTACACATTTACATATGTTTGCAGTGAGCAGAGATAAAACAATGTTTTTTTGGTCCGATTGTATGGATGGGATAGATCTTGGTTAAGCTCTGCTGAATTTATGGGGGATTAATGATGCCAGTTCAGTTAGCCCCAACTAATATAAGTGAAGGCTTGGGTCGAGTTTAAGGTTTGGAAGATAGGCACTGTCAAACGGTTAATACATACCTAAGGATTTTTTAAATTTGGTCTTGTAAATTGGTTCCTTCTCATTGTCTATATCAACCCTGCTCATGATCATATGCAGGCTTTCCCAGGGAAGACTATGAATGGTGCCATGACATACATTTTCACCAAAGCTATCAATGAAAACCCCGATATAACATATGGTCAACTGCTCACCAAATTGCATCAGGAGATCACTAAGGCTAATGAAATTTACTGCCTCAATAGTCGAAGACTGGCAAGAGTTTTTCATAGGAAGATATCACAGGTTAGACCTATGTCAGCTTCTGCTGATTTATAGATTTCACATTTGTAATATTTATTTTGTTCCGATATAGGTTCTTGAGACATTTATTATGAATTTGTTTGTCTGCAGGAACCCTTACTGTCATCTTCTATGGAATTCAATGTGGACAAAACAAAATTTAGTTTCTATCCGCGTATTGACATATCCTGGTCCTGACTCCTGAAGAGGATTAAAAAAAATATATCTTTACTTTCATTGATATTTTTAACAAGTTTCAGATGCTCTTTCTGTTCTTGAAAAAGTACAAACAGAAACTTCTTGGAGATCACTAGCTCTTTTCATCCATAGAACCGAGTGATCCTTGTGAAATATTTTTTGTTGTAGAAATTGAGGAGAAGAAAATAATATTTGACTTCAAATATTCACTTTGAGGCAAATGGACGAATTGTTGCGTCCTGTTGGCGGTATTCTTTCATGTTATAGTTTCATAGCATGTAACTTCACTGTGCTGAGAAAAAAAGTGTGTATTTCTTCTTCTTTGTATTCACACAAAGTTTGCAATATAACAACATATTTGAAGTTGAGCATTCAACTCTCTCTCTCTCTCTCTCTCTCTCTCTACTTCTCCTTTCTCCTTTATGTTTCTCTCTTTTTTCACCTCTCTCTCTCTCTCTCTCTCTCTCTCTTCAAGTTTAATAGATCCTATTAAATCTAGTTTGCTTGTGTTTGATACTTTGATTAAAAAATTGTCTTTAATCTTCTTATTTGTAAGACCTGGTCAAATACTCGAGTGATCTTCAGAGCCTTCAGCTGAAGTGGGCATCAATTTTGACAACAGGATAGCGAAAAAATATAAAGTGCTTTATATCTTCCATTGGACACGACGCATAGAATAAGATTCTTGCTTTATAATGTGGTAGACCTTTTAACTGGACAATAAGAATTGCACCTATTATCATATTGCACATAGGTAAGCTGCTATAGCTTGGCTCCAGTGAAGATTTAGCTATGTATTTGAGTTTTCTCTGCATAACCTGGTGTGAAGAGAGCCAGTTGGGCAAAAAGATGTGCTTGTTCTAACATTTTTTATTCTGTTTCCAATCATAATATATAGCATCATTTTAAGCTCTGTAGTATTCTTTTTCATTGTCTATCTGTTTTTTTTTTTATTCCAGCTTTTTACCAGTGAAGCTTTTCTGTATTTTGATGTTGTTTAGAAATTGTCCGAAGGAAATTGGGATAATATCAAATGACTATTAAATATATCAATTCTTCTCTTTTTCTTTTGTTTGACAAATTTCCTCTCTTACTTTGAGAAATTGTAGTTTTTAAAGAGGCGCCTTAGATTCTGTCAGCTAAGCAAGTAAAGGAGCCAGCATGCTACAGTTTTCATCAATAGTGAAGGTATGTGGCTTCAAAAGGCTTTTATTCCAGTATTATTGTATGCAAATTAATGAATTTATAGTAAAGAAAGTACATAAGTGGCCAAATCCCATTCCTTCAATTATCAGTTTCGCATGCTGTTTTAGTGTTGTGAAAGTTCAAGTGCATGAGTCTACTTATTTCAGAGTCTTGTGCTCTAGCCAGTGTCAAAGGCATGCACGGAACAGAGAAATGCTTGAGGGCAGTGCCTAAATCTATTATCATTAGCATGTAATTCTCAAGAGAATCTAGCCATGTTTCCAGTATTAAAAAATTACTCATTGAGTCAAAAATCAGATGCCGGCCATTGCTAATTCATGTTGTGCAGAACATGAGAGTTGTCAGCATATGCTGGAACTATGTTGCAAGATAATACTTCTTCTGTCCAAAAAAATGAGTGTCTTGTTTTCCTTTTGTTTTTGTCTCGGAATGAGTGTTCTATTTCCTTTCTAGGCAGTTAGTTATGCATGAATTACTAATAATATTCCTACAATAAGTTAGTTAATATCCTTTGAGCTTGTTACAACATATGTCCATAGGGATACAAAGGGAAATGTACAGCACTAACTTTTTCTTAACTCGTAAAGAAAACCAGGACACTCATTATGGAACGGTATAAATATACATATATACCATCAGGCACTTCTTGCCATTATTTCACCAAATAACAAGCCATCTTCAATATTCTTGTCTCCTGGGCTGTTCACTGCTAGGTTGGATGCAACCTCTTCACCAACCTTTAGGCCTCAACCTGGCCACTGCTAGGCTGAATGCTACTTCTTCATCAAACACTTCAGAGGTATGTGTAATATTCTTTGTGCAAATACATTAATGCAACCAACCAAATTCTTTCTGTGCTTCTGGACCCCATATATAGTAATAACAAAGAATGTGCTAAACTACAGTTGCAAAAATCTAATGTTGCGACCTGGTTCATGTTTTCAGACATTGCTAAATCAGACCAAACCAGCTCTGATACTATGTTAAAGTTGACTCCAACCCAAAAGGTTAGGTTGATATATAGGTGGAAGACCAAACTAGTATATCAAGTGGCAATTGAGTACACATTCTTTCAATGTGAGATACATTAACAATGACAAAAAGAAAAAAAGAAAAAAAAAATTCTTTAAAGAACCTCCAAATTGAAACTTCACAACTCAAATTAATCATTCCAGTTCTAGTTAGTAGAAACCAAAAGGAAAAATCAAAACAAAACCAAAAAAACACATCTAATTTAAAATAAGTAATCTACTCAGACCAGATCTGAAGAGCCTTGTAAAATCAGGTGCCAGCTCTGCTAATTCAAGTGGTACAGAACATGAGAGATGTCAACAGAAGCTGGAAAGATCACCAGGTACTTCTAGATGGAAAAGTGTTGTTTCAACAAATAACAAATCACCTCCAGAATCAACTGCTCCTGGCCTGTCCAATGAAAGAATGGATGCTACTTATTCATCAAACACTTCGGAGGTACGTCTTCAAATAGTTCATGTTCTAATATTCTTGTGAGCAAGTCCGTAAATGTAAGCAGAAAAAAAAAATCACTTGGTATTTTGAAAGTTCAGTTGAGTTTCTATTTATTGCAGAGCCATGTGGCCTATAAATTAAGGTCAGAGCCATGGATTTATACCCCAATGAGTCCTTGCTCAGTTTACCAACCCAACATTACCATCACAAGAAATGACTCCTTGAGTAAAGGACAAAGGATATCTCACTACAGAGTGAAAAATATAGTGCCAGCCTCTGCTGATTCAAGTCGTGCAGATATGAAACTAAAAATCACTTGCAGGCAATGCCACAACCAGTTGCTAATAACATGGATTTCTCAAATGGTTCGCTGCTCATATGGCCAAGCTATCATTGCCATCACAAGAAATAACTCCTTGAGGAAAGAACAAAGGATATCTTACCACAATGTGAAAAATATGGTGCCAGCAACTGCTGATTCAAGTCGTGCAGAACATGGAAAATGTCTAGAAAGACTGTGGCAGGAAAAAAAATATGACATCAAGTAATTCCAGCCCGAGCCATATGACATCACTGCTTAACAAATCATCTTCAATATTCTTGTCTCCTGGCCTGTCCACTGTTAGATTGGATGATACTTCTTCACCAAATTGTAGGCCATATCGAACCTTGTCTGCAGTGCCGCCCATTATAGTACGACCAAAACAGCGTGCAGTTCTTTGTGGGGTGACATACAACAAGAAGCATAAGTACAAGCTGAAGGGAACACTTTCTGATGTGAAAAACATGAAAGATTTGCTCGTTAACTGCTTTCAGTTTCCTGAGGAAGGTATTCGCGTCCTCACATGTAGACTCTGTCTATTTCTTTTATCAGGGGTTTTTGAGTTGAATACATGCTTATCAGTGATCTTATACAACTTAACTACATGCCTTCCATTCTTCTCCATTTAATGAATTCAGATACCAAACTAGATGTGGTTTTGTCTCTTTTGGACCTGCCATTTTGTAAGCCAGTTACTCTGGCATTTATCAAATAAAAAAGAAAGTTTTGTTTCTGAAAGTCCCCTTCTTGAGTGATAGTTACTTGCTACTATATAGGTTCTCTTGAGACTTGTGGCCTACAGTGCTGTGTCCTTAGAGTTGAACCACAATATACGAATCCCAAATGCTATTTTCATGGATTTTACTTTTATACCATGGAATATTAGACAACTTGGATGCATCACATGTATCTTGACCTGCTGAGGAATATTTGTGTCAAACAAGTGACTAGTTTCAAACATTACCATGTCCATGCATAATGAATAAACATTTACCTACTATAATGGTTTTATTTGAAACTTATCTTTACAGTTAGTTTTTTGAGTTCACCACTCTTCATAGTGCTAGCCTAATAAAATCAAATTGCAGAAGAGGAGAAGAATAATGCACTTTTGCCAACAAGAAAGAACATTTAGGACTCCTTGAGGTGGCTTGTACATGATTGCCAGTATGGGGACTCTCTAGTCTTCTTCTTCTCAGGACATGGCTTGCGACAACCAGATTTTAATGATAACGAGGGTGATGGGTTTGATGAAACCATATGCCCTGTTGATTTTATGGAGCAAGGCATGATCCTTGATAATGATATTAATGACATAATTGTTAGGCCACTTACAGCAGGTGTGATGCTTCATGCTATTGTGGATGCTTGTCATAGTGGTACCATACTGGATCTTCCACTTGTATACAACCATAGAGGGTAAGTGCATCCTTTACACTTCAAACAATTTAGCACTACATCATCATCAACAAAAATGGCATTCTGCCATTGCATACATACAATTGTTTGTTCATATAGTATGCAATCAACTATTTTCAGTTTTGATAAAAGTTATCTCTTTGATGCATTACTTGTGCAATGTAGTAACTGTAAGCAACTTTTGCATATACTTTAACAGAGATATGTGGGAGGATAACCGACCAATATCAAATGCATATAAAGGTACATGCGGAGGCTTGGCTATCAGTTTCAGTGCATATGGAGATCACGAAATGGCTGCTGATACCTCTGTAAGTAGTATTAGACGTTTTATACATGTTTGCAGTGAGCAGAGATTAGAAAAAATGACTTGATGGTCCGATCGTATGGATGGGATAGATTTTAAAGCTCTGCTGATCATGATGTTCTTAAGGATTTCAAACTTAATGGGTTGCCAATTCGGTTAGTTAGTCCCAAATATCAGTAAAGGATTGGGTCAGGTTTAAGGTTTGGAAGATATGCACTGTCAAACGGTTAATATAGACCTAAGGATTTTTTAAATTTGGTCTTGTAAACTGGTTCCTTCTCGCTGTCTATATTAACCCTGCTCAAAATCATTTGCAGGCTTTCCCAGGAAACACTATGAATGGTGCCATGACATACATTTTCACCAAAGCTATCAGTGAAAATCCAGATATAACATATGGTCAACTGCTCACCAAATTGCATCAAGAGATCACTGAGGCTAATGAAATTTATTGCCTCAATAGTCGAAGACTGGCAAGAGTTTTCAATAGGAAGATATCACAGGTTAGACTTATGTCAGCTTCTGCTGATTAAAGGATTTCACTATTTCTTTTGTTCCAGGATAGGATCTTGAGACATTTATTATGAATTTCTATGCAGGAACCTTTGCTGTCATCTTCTATGGAATTCAATGTGAAGAAAACAAAATTTAGTTTCTATCCGAGTATTGACATCTCCTGGTCCTGACTCCTGAAGAAGATATATATATAAAATAAAAAAAATAAAAAGATTCTGACTTTCGCTTGGTATTTTCATAAGTTTCAGATGCTTTATAATGTGGTAGGCGTTGTGCATGGTTGGACGATAAAAATTGCTGATGCGAAGAAGATGAAAATTTGCTCCTTACACACTTTCAGTTCCCCGAGGAAGGTATTCGCGTCCTCACAGGTAGAGTATGTCTATATATTTGATCCTGAAATGTTGAACACATGCATACTAGTGATCGTATACATCTTATACAGAAGACTTTCGTTTTTGTCCATTTAATCTTTTCATATGCCAAACTAAAGGTTTTTCGGTCTCTGTGGACCGGCCTGGCATTTATCAGACAAAAAAGATGTAAGATGTTAATCTTGTAAGCCCCAACCACAACTTATGGTTACTTGCTCCTATATAAGATTTCTCATTCTCTGCTAACTAAGACACTTTCATGTCCGTAATATTTATTGTATATACTTTTTCGAGACCATCATTATGATTTTTTTTATTTTTTTATTTTATTTTTTTATGTTTTTTTATTATTATTATTATTTTTTTGGCAGGAACCATTGTTGTCATCTTCTATGAAATTCAATGTTCAGAAGACAAAATTCAGCTTCTATCCACGCATTGACATATCCTGCTGGTCCTGAAGAACATAAAAGGATTGTTGTGACATAGTTTTTTGGTTTGTAACTTCAAATAATCAGTTTGAGGCAATTGATTTTGTTTGTCCTTTTGGCAGTTTATAACATTCATATTTAACTTCTCTCACTGAGTTCAATTTTTTTAGAATATATACGAGGAAATAGTGCCCATGAAAAGCATTCAACTAGGAAAATGAATTTTGATTGATTAAATATTAGTTAACCTTTTTTTATTTATAAGTTGGATTATAAATAATAAAATTACTTACGGTACGTGAGAGCACATTTGACTCTTAATTATCGGTCCACGTGAGATGTTCGATAATGTGTTGTCATGCGTTTGGACGTGAGGAGAAATGATAAAATATCCTACATGAGAATAGAAATAAAGTTGGAAACATTGACAAATGACAAGTATTTCATAGAATTATGAGTTGGATTAAAGATTAACTAATTGATAGCATCTTGAAATTATATGATCTAAAAATATGACGATATGAATTTTGAGTAAGAAACTTGTAGTCTCTTTTCACTTTACACAATAAGATTCGAACTCATAATTTCTGTTAAAAAATTGAGAATATTTTCGAGTATAAGATCGTTAACATTAGTTTTTCAATCAACTCGTAAAAGGTAAGCACTGATATTTGATTCATGAGAATCACAAGCTTAAACCACAAATTTTAGTATTATATGATCCTACTGATAGACATGAATGTGTGGATAGCTACTTAAAAAAGAAGAATTCTTAATTATTTGACAAGTAATCGTTATAAACAAAACTATAAAAACAAAAATAAAAAAGCGTTCAAGCTTTGCTATCCATATCCATATATATAAGAATAGAATATGATCTATAAAGGTTTAGATTTTATGAACATCTCACAATTCTTTTCTTATTATTTACCGTCTAATTTTTCATATTCATTTTTTCTAATTTGCCATAGGAAAATTTAACATATTCTCGTGAACAACCAATGACTAAAGGTAAAAACTAGAATTAAATATTGCTTCTAGATTCTTGTAAAAAGATTATGGAGTATTGGAATAATGGAATATATCTCTCAAAATTCACTCATTCATGTTTGTAACAGGAATTAATGAGTGTGTGGCCCACCAGTTTTTATTCTTTGTTGTGTTTCCACCTGTAAGTTACTATTTTGTAATTGTGTTGCTAACTATAGATAAATATTCGTAAATATTTTAAACACATGTAAAACAAATATATTGGAACACATGCGCATAAGTAGAGTCAGGAGTAGGTTGAAATAACCAATCACGTAAAACTAAATAACTATTTTACGTTTATACGAGTATCAACATGCGTGTCAATGAAAAATATCACTCCCACTAAAAAAAATTGTAGAATCTAGTTCTCCCAATCTTGCATATCTATGAACATCATGGAATAAAGCTATATTGGACAAATTGGACTAATAATTTGCGTCCACCCATAAATGATTCCAATTTTTTTAAGGGTTATATTGGAGTTTTTTGTTTGTCTAAATTTTTTGTCCCAAAATAAGTGTTTTGTTTTTATTTTTAGGTTATTATATTATTGTTTTTCTCATATTACCCTCATCACTTATGCACATGGGCAAATTTGCACATGGATGTAGGTGGAGAAAGTAAGGGTTATATTGGAAACACACTAAATTATCTTTGTAATTCTTAATTTTTACAAAAAATAGAAACAAAAACACTCCTTTTGAGACGGAGTGAGTATTATTTAACATACTTAGTTAGCCAATTTGTGTCTCAAACACAGCTGCTCTCAAGTTTTGTGTACTTGTTAATTAGTTGTTACTACTCTGAAGTTTTTAGCCAATTCAATGTCTAGTAGAAGAGAAATAAGGTGCCGAAGGTGTGGTAGCCAGCTGGTGGCGCCACCGTATGCACCGGCGGTTCAGTGCCCGGTCTGCCGGGTCATCATCCGGTTCAGGCCCCTGGTCAACCACGGAGGAGGACCCGCCGTGGCTAGTGGTGGTGGCAGTTTCAACGGTCGAATTAATGCAACAGTACTTGTGCCTGAGCTAGTCAGAGCTAACTCAATGCCACCTCCTTCCGCTATGGCCTCAAATAGCAACTATGATTATGGTTACGCTCGGCCGCCGCCGCCTCCGGTTTACGGGAGGAAGCGTGCCTTGCTGTGTGGAGTGAGCTACCGTGGACGGAGCTACCAGCTCAAGGGAGGCTCAAATGATGTTAGGGCCATGAAACATCTTTTGGTTCAGCAGTTGGGCTTTCCTAGTGACTCTGTGCTTGCTCTCACAGGTTTGTTAATGTTTCTTTTGAGCTATTTCTGTTGATTTAGGCGTATTTAAACCGTCTGGTTTAATTTGAATTCGAGTCGATTAGGACTACAACGAACGAACAAAACCACATTTTTGGCTTGACTTGATGTTGTTTGCTAACACAAGAAAAACAAAACATGTACAGAAGATGAGACCAACCCAATGATGATCCCAACAAAACAAAACATGAGATTGGCCCTGCGGTGGCTATTACAAGGTTGCCAGCCAGGGGACTCATTGGTTTTTTACTACTCCGGCCATGGCTCGCGGCAGAAAGACTACAACGGAGATGAGATTGACGGGGTCGACGAAGCCCTGGGCCCTACAGAATATGAGGCTGAGGGGAGCATTATTGATGATGAAATCAATGCCACCATTGTAAGGCCACTTCCCGAAGGAGCCAAGCTTCATGCCATTATGGACACTTGCTTTAGTGGAACTCTTCTTGATCTACCATTTTTGTGCAGGATGAACAGGTCAATTACTTGTTCATTTGCTAATGTTTTTAGAACTAGATTGATTGAAATTTGCTAGATTTTGACCTAGTTAGGAAACTGACCCGACAAATAATACGAGTGATCAACTGGTCACACAAGTGACTCGATCGTCAAATTTAGAATTGGCAATATGTGTCATAACACGAATATAACGTGTTTGGACTCACATTTTGTAAACATGTCGTGTTCATGTTAAGGCTCTAAAACACACACAAATTTAAATAGTTGTGTTGTGGGCAAGCGATTTAAGGCAGTTGATCCCTCGAGACCTCAGGTTCCAACCTCCCTTCATGGCGTTGGTATTGATACCCAACACGCACACTTAAGGAGATAACGGTAAAATTCTAACATTCTAAATGTGTTGGTTCTACCGTGCAGAATGTATCGTGTTGTGTTGGTGTTGAATTGTGCAACACAGTAAACATTCAGCACAACACAAACACGATACACACGCACAAATTTTCAGCTCCAATCAAACTGACTGAACTTGTTCTCGTATCTTTATTGTAAGAAATATTATTGATTTGATCAGGGAAGGCAACTATGTTTGGGAAGACCAGAGGCTTCCTTCAGCAGCATACAAAGGCACAAGTGGTGGATTGGCCTTATGTTTCAGTGCTTGTGATGACAATGAAACCTCCACTGAAACCACTGTGAGCAATCTCATTTCACTCTTTATTTTCTATATATCAGCCTAATTCTGTAAGATTACTCTAAGATCATAGAATAGCCAAGAAAGTAATAGAATCTATATGTAACACAATGCAGGCTTTCACGGAGTCCATGACCGGTGCCATGACTTACAGTTTCATCCAAGCAGTGGGCAAAGAACCTGAACCGACATACGGGAGCTTGCTTAACTCCATGCGTTGCACAATTCAAGAGGCTAAAACTGGAATACGTGCAAATGGTCGACTAGGATCACTCCTGAACAGAGAAATAAAGACAAATATGGCACAGGTATGCACACAGTTTCATTGCATCCACAAACGGCATTAAAATTTCAAATATGCAGAAACATTGAGGAAAATAACTTAACTTTACTGTGTGGTATGCAGGAACCTCAATTGTCAGCATCTCAGCCCTTAAATGTGTACAGGAATAAGTTCATACTATAAAACCTCGTACAATCTCAAGACGTTACCAACCTCACAAGTACCACAATAAGATTGAAATACTAAACCCAAAGAAAACTGCAAGTGTTTATTCAACTGGATTCTGTATTAAGTATGATTTATCGCCCATAATTAAAGGGCATATGTTTCAATGGGTTTCCTGATAGAATTTCATCTTGCACAGCTGTTTCAATGTTTGCAGTTGCATGCACTGATATTTTCAAATAAGCAAATACTCAAATTACCCGGAAATTCAATCAATAGAAAAACTATTTGATACACAGTACAAAAGAGAATATACACTGTATATGATACATTTTAGTAGTGCTTTGAATCTCAATGGAGAAGCAAGAGATTGCGAGAAGCAGTGCACCAGCGAGTGTAGGAGGCATGGAGGTTGGGCCAGTCGGAGGATGGGTTGTATGTGAAGTGGTGAAGCCACAGAGACAACACCTGCTCCTGCTCCTGCTCCTCCCTCTCCAGCATCTCTATTGTCTCTTCCAGTACTTTCTCTAGCTCGTCTTTTTCTCCTGAGGTCAGGATTGGCACGTCGCTGCCATTGCTTGCTCTGCATAGCAGTGGCAACCATGACATCAACATCTTCATCCTTGGTAGCGTTTGTTGATCTTGTCTCATTTCCTTGGCTTGCTTGAACAAGAATGCTGCATTTCATTTCATTACATTACAAAAGAAGTAAACATATTGGAGAATAAAAACGCAAAAGCCCTTGATAGATACTACTAGTGGCAGCTGGCCAAGCGTCCTCCCGAAAGCCGCCGCAAGAGCCGTCCTGTTCACCTCCCGCAGAACCTCACTCCCTTCCCGCTGATTCTCGTCAACAATATTCTCCGCCAAGCCCCGAACCACCTCGTACTTCCGAGAACTCGCCGGAAGGTTAGTCACGATCGAGAGAAGCTGCGAGAGCGCCCTGGCGATGCCGGAATCTCCGCCTCCTGTCGCGACGTGGTTTTCCGTTTTCGTCTGCTTTTTGGGAGGATAGGTTTCGGATTGGTTAGGGTTTAGAGAAGGAAGCACGCGGAGGAAGAAGAAGAAGGAGGCGACGAGCCAGCAGTGGATGGGTTTGGGC
>JAYMTA010004700.1:0-12303 GCA_036897625.1 Pelargonium cotyledonis
CAACCCCGCCGACGTCGGCAAGGCAGCCCTTGAAGCACCAGCAAATGACGCCGGGAGTCCCAGCACAAGATCCAGCCGCCTCTTCTCGCCACTGCCGCGATCCTCTTCCCCGATCCCGACTAGCACCTCCTTTCCCCGATCCTCCACACCGTGCTGCTCCTCCATGTAAACAACCATCCCCATACCTGATTCCCTCAAAGTCATTGATGTGTGAGAACAATGAAATATGTCGTCTAAACCCTAAACAGAAAACGTAAAAACTGGTGTGGCCGGTTTGGCCCCCACCTCCGGCTTTATAACCTCATCGTCCCAAGCCTCCAATAATCTAGGAAACCCAAGAAGAATAAAAAACCCTAAAGGTTTTAGACTCAAAAGAGAAGCAGTCCATGATTTGGAAACCCTAGTTTCCTTTATATGAATCTTTAGTTCATGTTAGTTGATATCACAATTCTTTGTGTGAGACTTAATGATGCATGTAATAATTTTGTGGATTTTTTTCCAATCAATCTTCTCTCATAAATCACAATAAACCTATTACTCGTGTAAAATACTATACAATAGTAAGATCGTTCAAAAGTACTGTTTCCACCTGAATACTACCATACATGAACGATACAAATTAATTACTTAATCTTAAATCCATAAATGGTTATCATCAAACTTATAACCCAAGTTTAACTCAAATACACATACTAAATAATGCGTGTGGTCAAAATTTTAAGATTACAGAAAATCAATTAACTTAACATCTACGTAACCGACAGAACAAGTTGAATAACGAACTTTCAAAATTTTCTGTTATCACATACAATAAACTCACATGAAAAAACATAAATCACTCAAAATATATTTTATATTTATAATAAAGATCAACATAAGCATATATATAACATTCAAACTATATGAAAATTTATTTATAGATTCAAAAAAATCAATCAAAAAGTGGCAAGAATTATTTTTCACCTTTCTCTACCGCCAAACATGACCCAACCAAAACAAGACCCAACCTAGACCTTGGGCTCTCTCTCTCTCTCATCACAGCCCTTTCTATCGCTCGTTGTTGTGTTCATGCCCTTTTCCTCAAAATTCCCTTTTTCCTGAGATTAATTTTCAAATTCTGTTCTTCATTGACTTCTCTGTTCTTCACAGTTGAATAAACAACAAATTTACACACTTTAATTTTTGTTTTTCTGTTTTCGTTTCTGTAATTTTTTTGTTTGATATCGATTTGTTGCTCTTCTGTTACCTGGGTAATCGATCTCGATTTGGTGGGTATAGATTCAAGTACTATCTGAAGTTTCGTGCTGAGGTAATGTCTGTTTTTGCAATTAGGGTTTTTGTGGGTTTCTGCTATATTGGTTGTGGACGTAGTGAATTGTTTGTTTTTGTCGTATATGAATGTGGATGCTGAGCATAATTAATTCATTTGGATGATGCAGGATGCTGATGAAATGATGAATCAAGGAGTTAATAGTGAGAGCGCTGCTCAACTGGGCCCTAATTCACATGAGGTGATTTTTGAAATCTGATATATTGTATTTTTTTTGGGGCCAATAGTTTTTTGTCACTTTGGTTTGTATGTGTTTAGATGGCTGTTTTGCTATTCTAATTGCGTGTTTGTGGAGGAATGATGATTTGTTTGATGTACTATTGATTGATTGTGACCGGGTTATAGTCTTTGGTTGAATAAAAGAAAAGCATGAGTTTAATCACGATAGAGATGATATGTGGTTGAATTCATGTCTTCTATTTGGTGATTTTGGTGTATTGGCATTGTGATGTTCACATTTTTCAAGGTTTTGTTTCTAGCATGTCAAGTTGGAGGGACTGTAATGTTATGTTAGCCTGTTAGGCATATTAAGATGCATTCAAACATCAGATAGCTCATGTTTATGATTCATTTGTCTGTTTACACGGTAGCTACATTAGTTTGCCTTGCCATGAAGTTTATTCATCGTTGGTTACTTGGTTTTGGTCAGTTAAGTCTAATATATGTTGCAGTTGGGGTAGCAATATAAAATGATCCAGCTATATTGCTTCTTCAACCTTTATATGTGTAAGTTCTAAGCTCATATTACTTTTATTATGTGTCATTTCCCGTCACCCCTACAATAAACTGAGCAACTCTTTTTGTGGATGCTCAAAACTTACAGAAGTAGCACTTCATGTATGTTTTAACATGCCAACTCTTAACTAACTACCTAGAAATAACTGTTTCAGCTCCCCATATTTAAGATACTACTTTGTAGAATTAGCTTCTCCCACCCTTGAATTAATTTCCTGTACAGATGTATGTGTAAGTAGAAACTAATCTAAAATTATGATGGGGCAATTTGTATTTTATTTGAATTTTGTGCGGTTTGCAGTTTGTGCATTTTGACCAGTTCATGTTTATACACACGGTATTGATGTTGGTGGTAGTGCAGTCTTTTTAGTTGTTTTGGACCAAATATGATCTACCTTGCATTCTTTATGGTGTACTTAGAATAATTCAGTCTTACTCAAGCTTAATACTACACAGTTAATTTTTATGTGCATGGTTGCATAATGTCAAATATTGTTTTGTTTCTTATATTAGAATCACTACACCCTTGATGCAAACCAAGGACAGACATCTTTATATCCTCCATCAACAAGTGGGTCTGGAGCTGTATCATGGACCATGCATAGCTCCACAGAGAACGGTGTTCTTTCAAATTCGACCTACCACCATGATCAGCAAACAGAGCTGCCTACAAAAAATGCCCAGGAGGGAGAGGGCCTGAATGCAGAATCCCTCTCTAGTTCTTCAGCACCAACGAATGTATCACAAGATTACAATGGCTATGCACCGTACTCTAATACTACCGATCCTTATGGTTATGGAAGTGCTGGATATCATGGTTACTACAACAGTTACCAGCAGCAACCTAATCAGACTTACTCTCAGCAGCAACCTAATCATGCATACCCTCAACAGCAGCTTGTTAACGTATACTCTCAGCAGCAGCAGCCTAATAATACATACTCTCAGCAGCAGCAACAGCAACCTAATAATACATACTCTCAGCAGCAGCAGCCGCCACCGCCTAGTAATATATACTCTCAGCAGCAGCCTAACTATGCGTACTCTCAGCCTGGAGGCGCATATCAAAACACAGGTGTTCCTTATCAGCCTATTTCATCATTTCAGAATACTGGGTCTTATGCTGGGCCTACAAGTTATTCAAGCACTTACTACAATCCTGGTGATTATCAGACAGCGGGAAGTTACCCCAGTAGCAGTTACAGTAATCAGTGGAGTGAAGGAAGTTATGCAAATTATAGTTCTCATCAATATCCAAGCTACACACCGGACTCAACTGGTGCTTATAGCTCTGGCGCTGGAGTGACAACTTCATTACATGGTCAACAGAACTACAACCAATTGGCGGATTATTACAGTCAAACAGAAGTTAGCTGTGCTCCTGGAACGGAGAACTTGCATGTCTCTAGTACTTCTAACCAGGGTTGCACAGTTTCTGGTGTCTCTGGTGGGTACCCAATATCAAACAATCGGCAACTGCCACCACCACCACCACTTCCATTGCCACCACCACCACCTTTCACCTCTTCTTGGAGGCCAGAAACCAGTTCATCTGAATTGGCTTCCGTGCAGGTTTGGTATTTCCTTTTCATTCAAAGTTTGTGCAAGTTGCATGCCCTTACATAAACAAATTGCATATCTAATTTTGGTGCTAGTTTGTTATATATTCTATTTGTTGGATGGAATCAGTTTATGATGGATCTTTCATTTAAGATGATTACCCTACAAATTCAGCTGTGTTTCTACTTTATGATAAAACCGGAGATTTGCACAGTGCTGTAGTGCTGCAGAGTAATTAAGGCTAATTAACAGAGCTGAGTGCTTGACTTCCCATTTGCATATATTGTGACTGAAAATTAATTTTTCCACCGCTGCCTCTCTATTCAACTGGAAATAGCTGTTCATATCTTATTGAAATATCGTCATCTTTAGGGACTTTTATCTTTTTCCTGTGTTAGTTAAGAACATACGATTCTCTTGCTCCTTTGAAATGCTCTCTTTAGTTGCCTGAGGGAGAAAACCATACAATGTTATATAATTTTACTTGGTTCTTCACTCAAACAAGAATAAAAAGTCAACTTTTGTATTTTTTGTATCTGATATCAATTTGATCTCAGTTATTCTTTTTTCTTACCATTCCTCAATAACTTATATTATGATATTTAAATTCTCTGTGCATTATATGTGCATGTTAGTCTAGAATGGAAAAGGTGGTTGTGTGTTGTTAGGATCAGGCTTAGTTAAATTCATTAATATGCGCTAACTTGTACCTCATTAAAGGCGAAAATAATGAGTAATTGGGAGCTTGTATGCTGATTTAAGCGAACCTCATATCTTGCTCTTGGAGATAAGAGGATATGCTAAGTATGACTCCCCATAAGTAGGTAGATGGGTCTTTTATCCACTTGCTTAGCATGATTTCAATTCATTTGTAAATAGTTTGTCACCTTCATTGCTTTGCTTTTACTCTTTTGTAAACTCGTAGCTTTCTTCCATTGGAAATGCCATTATGTTTTTGTGAAGTTCTTGGGTCTGTTTTATCATGAATTCAGATATGGAGTTTAGCTGGTTTTGACCTGAAGTAGCATTGATGAAGTTCTCTATTTTCATGGGTTGAAAATTATTATTTAACTTTAGAAGTTTGTAGTAGACTGGTAGTAAACACAAACACTTGCTTTTTGGTTATTGGGATTGGGATAGTTCCTATGTCATATGGTCTAATAGACTGCATTACATAATACATCTGAAAAAGAATCTCTATTATCTTGAAGGATCAAGTGTTGTCATACTTGTAGAATACCAGGTGGTTTTACACCTGAAAGGAGATTAAGGTATGTGCTAACTGTTTGGTACTTTATTTTATGTTATACTGGGGAGTCTAAATGTAAGTATCCAATCATTACAGTCAATGCATATTGTGTATCTCATGATTATCGAATATATAAACACACACGTACACATGTGTGGAGCATTGAAAGACATTCTCTTATGGTGGAGAAACAGATGAAGCTTCTGTTAAAAGATGCTATACACTCCATATTAATCTTTCTAATGACTCGTGATATGTAAAATTTGTTATGCTGTTATCGTGATGGTTCTTCTTCCAATGAATAATGAAACAGTTACTTTTGTGAAAGTATGTTTGTGTGCTTGCGCACAAACATTTGGACATGTTGTTTATGTGTTATCTGCCTTTTTCTCTTGAATATTTTGTACACTGGTTCCATGCAGTTAAAATTTTGTATATTTTTTGTTTTTTTTTCTTTTCCCGTAGCCTGCAGCACCAATCAGTGGCACTCAAGATAGTTACTGGAACCATGGGGCTCCAAATTTCCTAAATCATTATGCTACTCCTGTACAACCACATTTTCAAAAGCCTCTTGAGTCACAAACTTCCTATAACAGCTTTCCAGATCAACAGAAGACTGCTTATCCTCAAGGGACCAATTCACAGTATCCTGCTGCTCATCAGGTACCCCAGAATTATCAATTGCCCTCACAAACTCTTCCGTCTGCAGATACACGAAGGGTAAGCAAGCTGCAGATTCAAACAAACCCTAGAATTGCTTCAAACTTGCCATTAGGTTTACCAAAAACCGACAAGGATAGCTCTACAACCACTGCAGCAGCAAAACCTGCTTATATCGGGGTATCTTTGCCAAAGTCAGATGATAAAATGTCGTCTCATGATGCAGCTGACTCTGTACTGAAGGTGTGATTCCAGTCTGACTGTTAACTTTTCTTATTGAGAATTTCCATTTGTAGGATTTTCGCAAGATTGACTTTTGAACTGAACCTCTGATTTGAAGGTGCCTTATTGCCCTTCATAACTTTCTACAACATCAGTCATGAGATGTCAAACTCTTACTCCCTCTTAACCTATTGATAGGTTTTGATCATTAGTTGATTTATTACAGACTTGATGAATTTAATTGCTGTTTCTGATACTTGTATGCATCTTGATTATTGAAGTGGCATATTGTTAATTCTGGTTTTGGCTATTTTATGTAGAACCGTGGAAACTGAGTAAGAATCACATTTATTAATCGTCAAAACCAAGTGACTCTTCAAAACCAGACATGTTTGATTGGTTTAGATTACTGGGGCTTCACTATCTTAGTATCTTGGACATCAAATACATGTTCCCAAATTTATTTTTGTGCTATGCAGCCTTGGATTTTAGAAATGCTGATTTTGATTTTATGTGACAGGCTTTTGGGAGTCTGATTATTGTAATTTTGCCAATTTATATTGTTATAGATTGTGTTGTGATTGTTATGTTTTTTCATGCATCTCAGACGACATCGATGATCTAGTTAGCTCATATGTTTGGTAATGACTTTTTTGTTGCATGCAGCCTGGTATGTTCCCTATGTCGTTACGTGGATATGTTGAGAGAGCTTTATCTCGCTGTAAAGATGATGCACAAACGGCTGCCTGTCAGCTTGTCATGAAGGAGGTGAACCACATGACTTAATGTTTTTTAGTTATTAAGACAATGCACTGGAGCTCTAACTTGTTAGCTTCAGTATGGTTTTCAGTCTTCTTTGGCTTATCAAAAAAATGGTTAAAATATTCTTTGCATCTGCTTCTGCAAGCTTTATTTTTGCTACATAGGAATTATTATTTTTATTGTACTTTTCTTTTCTTTTCTTTTCATTCTATTTTAAGTTTCCCTAAACGCGGACATTATTTTGCCATTAACTATTTGACAAACACGAATAGATTTTTATTTTTATTTTATGTCATTAAGAAACAGTTGCATCTTAAATAGTTAAATTCTGCGTCATGGTTAAGGCTTATTTAGGTTACACATATTTATACGTGTCATTAGCTATTGACCATTTGGCTTGCTACTTTTTTAACTAGCTTCATTGACATGGACCAATATAGTTGGAATTCAATCTTTGATTTGTGTGTGGTGTTTGGCTAGTGCATCTTTTGATTTATGTGGCCGTGTATATGGCACTTTCTGCCTATTTTCAGATAATTACCAAGGCAACTGCTGATGGTACTCTTTACACACGAGATTGGGATACCGAGCCTCTTTTTCCATTACCAAATCCAGATACTATCAACAAGGAGTACGTTTTCACTCTAACATGTGTATTGCTATTTGCTACATTCAGCTTTATGATGACATTTAAATCTTTCCTTTCTGATCAGTTTCTTTCAGACTCTAGTAGAAATGTAAATTAGATTTGTTCTCAGATATCCAATTCAATCATGCTATTCATATGTCTTGCATGGTGTCCCACAGTAAATAATTTGTGAAAAATCCAAGGCCTAAATTATGTATCTGACAGCATAAGGCATTTTAAAAGTTGTTACATATATTTTCTGGATTTCATTAGTCATTCTTTCTTTTCTTTATTAAAAAGTGGAAGTACCTTGTTTTCAAAGTCTATTCAACTAAATTTTCAAATTTTTTGAAGTTAAGGTCCGCTCCGCTTTGTGTTGAATATTTTTGTTTTCTTGAATTAGCTATGTCAAAGGACATTGAGATCAAGAAGTCAAATGATATAAAATTTGAATGCCAGCTTTTACCCAATCCTTCTTATGTGTTTAGTGATTTGTTCATATTTAGATTGCACAATACATGATTATTCTATGAGTTCTTTGAAACGAGCTGTGTATAATTCATATAATATCCTTATCCAAACTTCTAGTTCTTATGTTTGACGGATTTACTAGTTGTTGAACCTTATTTTTTTTTTCCTATGTTGTGCTTGGTGGATTGATTCAGTTCTTGCTTCAGTCCATTGAAGGGTTAGTTATGGATTTCCTCATGAGTATGAGAACTTTTGCAATCTATAGAATGTATTGCCATATTCATTGGCCTGAAGTACTTTTGCTGTGCAGCAGTTCTCAGAATTCGACTCCCATTTCTTCATTGTCAAAGTTCAAAAGAAGTCCAAGTAGACGAACCAAGAGCCGGTGGGAGCCTTTACCAGAGGAGAAACCGGTTGATAAACCAGTGTCTTTTAGTAGTGACCCTGGAAAATATGGCGGTTGGTTTGCAAAGGAAAGAAAGGTATTCTGTGATTGGCACACATATAAACCCACAAGTATTTCTCGTCTGGGCTTTGATGGTTGATTTCTTTGAATGTTAAACTTGATGTGTCAAATTACACCAGGTGTAAACTAGAGATTGGTACAATCCTTAGTAAATTCATCTAGGAATCATATTTTACTGAATCCAGTGTTATAATCCATACCATGCTCGCAGGATCCAAAATTGATATGGTTGTGTCATATATATAAATTGTAAATCAAAACTTAAAAATTATTGTATATAAGAAGCGTGTTTTATGATCACATTGTTATGACTGGATTGAGATGATTTTTGCCAACTATTTTCCAATCTGGTTTAAGCTGGTGCTGTTTTGCTGGCCTTTTATATCCTAATTAGAAGGTCTTGTTATCTTTTCTCTGGCAAGAGGTGGCTGTGAGGCATATTTCCTGTTTCGGATATAACTTATGGTGAGTAATTTTTTCGCAGCCTTCGAGTGGAAATTCAGAGGGCAAGGAGGGCTTGAATAATTTCAAATTTTCTCCACCTGAGCAGCAGAAAACATTTGGTAAATGTACACAGAAACCATTTAAGAGGCAGCGACTTGGTGTTGGTTTGAATGGTGCTGATAATGGTGATGCATCAAGTGACAGTGATAAGGAACAGAGTTTACCTTCATATTATCCTGGTCCAATGTCACTATCAAACTGTCCAGAGGAAAGAAAGAGGCGTGAAAGTCGTTCTAAGCGCTTTGAGAAAGGGCAAGGACCCAGATTAGAAAGTAATCACTCTAGGCCAAAAGGGGCTGGAGGTGGAAATTTGTATACGAGAAGGGCTACTGCAATGGTACTCAGCAAGAACTTCGAAGAAGGTGGAAGTAGGGCTGTTGAAGACATTGATTGGGATGCTCTCACTGTTAAGGGAACCTGTCAGGAAATTGAGAAGCGTTACTTGCGTCTTACTTCTGCACCTGATCCGGCCACTGTAATTATCAATCTTGTCATTCCGAAATATGTTTCTTAGATTTCATCCACATATCAGAAAGCATAAATTAAGCAATAGTTTGGTGGTTCTACATGTCTTGTTTTCTATTTTGTTTGAATCTTTATTACCTTACAGGTGAGACCCGAAGACGTGCTAGAGAAGGCTCTACTTATGGTTCAAAACTCTCAAAAGAACTACCTCTACAAGTGTGATCAATTGAAGTCTATCCGTCAAGATCTTACAGTACAACGAATCCGCAATCAACTGACAGTGAAGGTATTTATGATAATAGCTATCTTGCGTATGTAACCATGAACATTTCCTGGGTTCTGCTTGCTTGTTTCCTTACCTCCATTGTGCTGTCTAATAGAAGCCAAAGTGCTTTTCTTCTTTTCACCCTGCAGAGTTATTAATGTTTCTTTTGATACGCAATACTTATTTTCTTCTTTGTTTAGGTGTACGAGACTCATGCTCGATTAGCAATAGAAGTTGGGGATCTGCCCGAGTTTAACCAGGTTGGTGACGTGTATAATTCTGTGGGTTAAGACCAGTGAGATACTATGATCAATAGGTAGATTTGCTTTCTATGTCTATCATAGACTTGTTCTCACTAACAGACATCTTGCAATTTAAGTTTGTAAATAATGATGCCATGGTCTGTTGCTATGATTTAATCTTTGGCTATCTTTTAAATTGAATCTAACCTAATATCATTCTAATAAATTAATTTGTTCAATATTTTCTTTATTCTGCATCTCAATCAGCTATTGGAAGACTTCCATTGATAGCTGTATTGCTTTTTTTAGTTGTCCTTCCATGGACTGTTAGTTATGGTATGGTTTAATTGCTGGCCAAATGTTTTTGATGTCCAAGACAGCATAGTAGGCATCATTTATTCTTGCGAACTTATTCATGAAACTCAGGATTAATGAATAAATCTATGTGAAACAATGAGATCATTATTTGTATATATATAATATATTACATATGTCGTACGAACGGTTAAATCTTCAAAACATTCTCCCACCATATCTCCTTAGTACTGATTGTATAAATGTTAGCCAACTAATATATTAGCGAAACCTTTGAAATTCAATAAAGCAAAATCAGAGTCTCTTTTGCAAATATAATGAATTTCAAAGCACATTTTTCATTTCCTTGGATTATTCTGAATTATGTTCAAAGTGTGTAACTTCTGTCAACATCTGAGAACATGTGTACACACACGAGGAGGGATGTAGGTTTTATCTATATTTTTTTTTTGCTCAACTTTATGGTATTCTGTTACTGTATTGAGATTAGTAGGTTTTTGTATAAATCTAGTTAGTATTGATTTAATTTTGTTTCTGCACAAGCTACTGTAGTTTGTTATATCAGAGAGGGAATTTTCTTTATTCTTAATCCTGTTATGTGCTTTCAGTGTCAGTCACAGTTGAAAATCCTATATGCTGAAGGAATTGCTGGAAGTCATATGGAGTTTTCTGCCTACAACTTACTTTGTGTTATTCTTCACTCAAACAATAACAGAGATCTTGTATCCTCAATGGCAAGGTTAGTTTCATTTGGAGAAAGATGATTATTATGTTGCTGTTATGGTATGCCTATTCACCTGAATTGTTTTTTTGCTTTACTGCCTTACTGATGCTTGCTGAGGTTCTTCATAATTGTTTTGGGAGTTGGTGTGGGTCCGAGGAATATACATGAAACTCTGTTTGTCATTCCCAAGCTAAATTTTACTTCTTGTTGACAGTTGGGAATTTGTTAGTCGCATTTTTTTCCCATTCATTTGGATATCAGTGAATTATCATACTTAAGAGTTAAGAGCATCTAGTGGTGATATAGCTTCCAAATTAGTTGTCAAAAGGTATATCTGAGTGAATGTTATTCAATTAATTTGTTAGGAACAAGAATAATAGTTAACTGGTAACCGGGGCAAAGTTAGTTAGTTTCATGTTTAATAAGCATTCACTTTGCTTTATGTGAATCACCTTTGTTACATGTTAAGTCAATTCTTTTAGTTATGGTGAAACACTATAATATTATGAATTGGTTCAAATCTCATATATATAGTATTGACCTCGTGTCTGCCCTGTTTTTTAGCGGGTTGGGTAACTTTTCAACTTAAGCACTTCTATGTAACTATGGTGCACATCTTGCCCCAAATATTGTAAGCAGAAGTTATTTTGAACTTAAATTGTGCCAAAGCTAATAAGCTGGAAGAGTTGGAAAGAGGAAATGGTAGAGGAGAAGCCTCAAAATTTGGTTGTTGGATTGGGGCCCCGATCCTTGATTGCACATCAATCTAAAGGTCAAAGATCCAGATTGAACCATTCTTGTGATAGCCCTTGGGCCCAGTTTGTATTGATGAGCAGGACTTTTAGAGTTTTTGAATTAGTGATATGTGCATTCTATTTATAAAATGCTTATATGATACAGTTATTACATGCAAGGTTTCATACAATGGGAACTCATATTCTCTTTAACCCCTTGGATTGACCTGAAATGGGAATTTAAATCTCATTTCAACGATTGTCCAGATTATCAGTTGAGGCGAAAAAGAATGAAGCTGTGAAACATGCTCTTGCGGTTCGTGCTGCTGTCACATCAGGAAATTATGTCCTGTTTTTCAGGCTATACAAGACAGCTCCTAACTTGAACACCTGCCTAATGGGTGAGAATGCGGATATCTAATGGAACCACCTTCTTCTCTAGATGAATATTGTAATGCATTATATTGAGGATTTTTATTTACTTTTGCAGATCTTTACGTCGAAAAGATGCGTTACAAAGCTTTGAACTGCATGTCTCGATCATATCGACCCACAATACCTGTTTCTTACATTGCTCAGGTTCTAGGCTTCGGTGTCACAACCACAAGTGAAGGAAGTGACGAAAAGGATTCAGATGGATTAGATGAGTGTGTGGAATGGTTGAAAGCGCATGGTGCATGCCTTATTCCAGATAACAATGGGGAGATGCAGCTTGATACGAAGGTATGTTTAATTTATCTTCTACACATTGAGATTTGTTTCTGTTAGTTGCTACAACGAATTTGCTCAAGGACAGAAAACTATTGACTAGGGTTGCCTTTGACATGTATTAATGCCCCAAACTAGATATACCATTATAAAAAATTCCAAATTAGTCCCTGTGTTATCTCTTTTTGTCGTGAGGTTTGGATTTGAACCCATGTGCATCCGACATCCGACTCCCTATAAATGTTAAATAGACTGTAATAATA